>KZ118959.1:344978-399596 GCA_002153405.1 Mycosphaerella populi pn0402 | reverse complement strand
TTTTGCTTCTTCGCGTTATGTCTTGTATCTAGAGTCAACTATAGCTTCCCACGCTCCTCAATTAACTCGGAACTTATACTCGACTCTGAAATATATCTCGATAGCTGGGCGGTATAGTCTGGGTATAGTACCAACCTCTAGAATTGAAATTATGTCGGATAGATGTTATAATGAATAACTAATATCTTGGGGAATCCTTGACCTACCCTTGAAAATTCAGCTGAAAAGAAATATATTTAAATAGCTAACCTAACAGGGTTGTTTACCCCTCGTGATACTTTCTGATAGATTATAGGCGTGGGTTACACTTACCCTATCACAAAACTTACCACCTTCAACCATCGAATTCTATTGCTTTTTGTGACTCGATTGGCCTCAAATTCCATATAACTATACATCGACAGGTAATAAAAAGCATACCTAAATTTGGTGGAAATCGGGCATGGGGATGTAATTGCACTGGGGTCGTGAAAATTAATTGCCCTTAGCCCTGGTCCCACTTTTCTTAAATATGGTGCGTAGATAGCAAACCCCTAATTGCCCTGAGGCTCAGTTCCCACCCCCTGGGTTAGGATGTCACGGACCCATAGGGGCTGACTCTTGAACAGAGCACGCACAACCAACCAAACTAACTGGTGTCAAAGTAAAGTCACGTGCCAAGAAAAGCCACAAACAGCCGCCTGATAACCAGATACACCGTTAACTGAACTAACGGAAGAGACGGTTACCAAAAGAAGGTTGAAAGGGCCGTATTACGATAAACCCGGGAACTACTGTATAAAAACATGGGTAGCACGTGACCCGACACATCGGGCGATGAACCTCTGCACATTGAATGATGCGCGGAACGCATCAGCGATAAGCCGCGAGCTCATCAGGCGATGAGTAGGCAAAGGATATATAAGGACGCTCATTTAGCAACATATATTTAGTTCTTAACGTTCAATTCAAGATTTTATAATCTGTTACTTAGAACCCAAGATTGGAATACGACAACGGTTCAATTCTAGTTTGCTTATAACGAATTACTCTAATAACATCAAAGAAGAATTCTTCTTAGGAATAGTTCTTTGAATTTATCAGCGCTCTCAATCAGTAGCTGTAAGATATTCTAGGGTATTCTAGGTAAGCAGATGCTGCATGTGCTGCTAGGAGAGATAGGAGTTTTTAAATGGATATTAAGTTGTAGTGGTATCTTAGTTAGGCTATATAGAGATATGCTAGTTACCTAGAAGCTATTCTTGATAGTATTAAGCTTGAATATCTTTATATATATATATATTGTGATAGGCTATAACAAAATCGAGCTTGTTTAATATGGTTGTTTTTAGACCTGGCAGCGGTCTGTAGACACGCACCTCTAAACGACCTAGCTGGTGTCTAAAAAATAACACGCGGGTATATTGGAACAACCTTTGATGTAAGATAAATAACCTACAAAAGCTATATTCTAGCATACGTAACCCTAACGGAGATATTGTGAACAACAATGAAAATGACGGGTCCGAACGGCACCGCACAGATCCACGAACAACAACGAGAATGATATGGCAGAGGGCACTATCATGAATAACAACAATAACAAGCCCTGGTGGATTGGACCAGGAGACTGGGATGAGTGCGGTTCTGATAATGAGAGAGTTTCCAAGCGAGAGGAAAACCAAGCTATTCCAGCGAACAACAATAACAAAAATACCGGTGGCGCCACGCAAGGCGGAAGAGGGCGTCAGTCGTAGATTGCTGATCGAGACTCAAATGATATCTAGCTATAGCTCGACCATCCAAGTGGGTGTTTTTCACTTTTGCAGAAAAGCTTAATAGCTTCAGTATTAACAAGTGACACTGGGCTCCATGGTCAGGCCTAGCTTCCACAATCGCTGATAACATTTCAATAATTCCAATGACCTGACCGTTCCTTTTTGAGGGCCAGGTGACTGGACAACGATTGACAAGAAAGGAATGTGCGAAATTTACTGGCGTCATTTTCATGTACAAAAGCAATCGCTTTTGATGCGCTGGAAAATAACAAATTAGTAGTTTTCATATGTCTAAATCCAATTTCTGTCCGATCCCCTGCCAGTCTACATATTAAGTCGCTAGGGAAATAACGCGGTCGAGAAGAACACATTAATCAAAACAAAGAAGGAATATTGCGTACATATAAGTTAAGTCTAACCGAGTCGATCAAACTAGCTCTTTTGCTGTTTCACGCGCAATGTCCTTTTCAGCTCCGTCGAAATTCACCCCTGTGAGCACTGCGTGATCCAATCGAATTGTATCAACACTTTCCCCTTCAAAAAATCCTTCAAAGTCTGCCATGTACTCCCAAGTTGCTGCTGTGTTTTCTCTGTCTGCTGGGTAGATAGAAACTGGAAACAAGACGCAGCCAACATAATAGACCATTGAACCCATTAGAAAACTGAGCAAGAATCCCATCTTGTACATGTCCTTGCTGGCCTGGTTCGTTAGATTAGGCTTCAGAGCACCAGCTACGCCATGAATAACAAAGGCTGTACCTGAAAACCAAGCAACAATGGCGCGGAGATTCCAGCCATGCCAATATGCGTAAGGGTTGTCAATGCTACGACTATATAGCGATGGAAGGTGGATATTTCCACGACGTATGAGCCAGTAATCCACAACCATGATTCCGCAGATCGGCATAAGGAACACTGTGTAGGAAGAAAGAAAAGTGAGGAAGCTACTCGCATTGGCAATAATCTTCCATGGGAAGTATAACGGGCCCAGAAGCCCGCAAATTATTTGACCCCGGACAATGTTGATATACCGTGGTAGGAGTCCGCTCATATCTGCACCAGCAGGGAGGGCATTCGTACTCGCGTTAGTGGCCATTATAGCGAGAATCATTCCCTAGAACGCATTAGGTTGTGATATAAGAGATGAGCTTGGGCCTGTACTAGAGCCACGTACCAGACACGCAAAGAAAATACCGGCACGAGCCCCTGGGCCCCAGTATCTGGTCAAGATCGCATCATAAAGATCCCACACGTTCCAATACGAAGAGCCAAGGATCCCTTTCGCAGCACTAGTTGTTCCGGCACTAAGAAAGATGATCAAAACTTTGCTGATGATGATTCCAAAAGTTTGCGACCATGTGGCCTGAGATGGTCGTTGCGCATATCGTGAGATATCGGGCTGGTTGATTAAAATGGGGCACAATGCAGCACAGACAGAGTTTATCGCAGAGATCATTGGCCAGACAAGAGCCGAGCCGGAGAGAACGACTTGTCCCTCGAAATTGAAACTCCCGATCGACCCATGATTTTGGTGGACTGCCCAACCTAACACTGCCAAAAGAGCAGCTGTACTATATACTGCCTTCACAATAAAAATGTGGCGAAGTACAGTTGGATGCAAAAACATCAAACCCATCTGGAAGAACCAATAGATAAAAAATGCAAGCAAGTTGGCACTCGTGATACCAGCGTCTGCGGGAAGTCGGTTAGGGAAATTGTCCCAAGCCGAGCCAAAAATACATCGCAGGAGTACAGACATCAATCGACCTGTTCTCAATTAGTCCGAGGTATAATTCGTGGATATTTGAGTACACACCGCCGTAATAAAGATTGGTTGAAAAGTAGATTGTTGCGACTGCACCTCGAATGAAGATGAAAAACTTGGCGCCTCTTGGGCCACCCGCGGCGCGGCTGATTACAGGAAATCCAATGTGATATCTCGCAGCACCCCGAGAGTTAAGAACGACAATTGCTGATAAAATTATAGCACCGATCAATGAAGCAATTATAGTATGCCACCATAGCTGGAATACGGTCAATATTCTGCATACCGAGTCTCATGAAGCTGGTGTCACTCACCAATCCAATTGTAGCAAGAGAAGCGCCGAGGTTGTAGCTGGTAGGCGAGAACGATGTTGTGAGGTAATAGGTAAAGAAATGAATCCATCCCCACGACCTTCGGTCTTCTCTATGTCAGTTATGGTGTGCTAAATACCAGATGACGGCAGTACATACCAGCGCTTGTTGGCAATAGATCTTCATTGTAAGCTGAGCCCTCTCCATCGGCCTCTTTGGTCTCAATTGTTTCCAGGAAAGCCTTGCGAGATGAGAAAGCGCTTTTGGTCTTGTTTATCCAAGTCATGTTGAAGGATCTCTTAACACCGTGAAGAGAAATGGCAGTCCTAGACTCCCAGTTTAAAACGGAGGGAGCAAAATGTCGCGCCAAAAATTATCGATGAACTGAAGTTGGCGAAGATGAGCAGGAACATCGCCACAAAACATATTTTGCGGATGATGATAATACAGGATAGCTATTTACCAATTAGAACTAACGATATCAAACCCTTTATCACGGCCAATAAAAGTTGAACCAGAACCAATTATGCGGGGAAAGGTCAATGCAAGAGCTTACCAGATAACGGGGAAAGAACACACCTGTTATCAGTGGATAAGTCGGAGGCTCCGAAGGGACTGGGTCCTTCCGATCAAATACCGAGGGCAATCCGCCAACACTTTCCTCGGCAACGTAACGAGAATAAATACCAGTTGTCTGATAGGTCCATCAATACCGCATATGCTGCGAGGGCTAATATTATCTCAAGTGATCGATGGGGAGAAGAACCGAGGGAAGAGACGGACGCTCCGATATTTCGACGCAGACTATGCTATCCACCATGCTGACTAAACATGGACGGAACTAACCTTGGAAATACAAGCGCGGCTCGAGCTTTGGATGCTCCCAGTATTATGCAATGTCCAGGGTATCCCAGGAAATCTAAACAATATAAAGGAGTGAAGCTCGAGAGGAAGCAGAAAACTCAACTCAACACCTCTAGCAATTCACATCATATTATCGAACAAAATATTCGTATTACGATTTCATAATGTCTATTGGCACTGGGCCACAGTCATGGAAGACGAAGGATGTCGAGTCTGACAATTCGTGGGTTCTGCGCCTGACGCCTGAACAAATACAAGGTTTTAAGGATGCTTTGCTGTTTGCGAAATCACACCCTAAGCCTCTCCTTGAGATGTCGCAAGCCGATTATCCGTTGCCCGAAGCGTCGAAAAAAGCCCTCAAAGACGCAATCGCAACTACACAAGGTCGCTGGGGAATGTGCCTCGTGAAGGGATTCCCCGTCGACGAGTGGTCAGAAGCTGATATGCGTGTAGCATACTGGGGGATGGGTCTTTACATGGGTGTCGGTCGCACCCAAAATCGCGCAAGCGAGGTTATCAACGATGTTCGAGATGCAGGCGGCAGCTACAAAGTGAAGGGAGGACGTGGTTATAATACCAAAGCTGGTCTGGACTTTCATCAGGACTCGGCTGACGTCGTTTCCTTGCTCTGCAGAAAGACAGCCAAGGAAGGTGGGAAAAGCAAAGTGATGAGCAGCATCGCGTTGCGCGAACGTCTCATTGAGATTCGTCCTGACTTACTGCCGGTTGCTGAATCAAATGACTGGTTTCACAGCTTCCAGAACGCACAAGATCCAGCCCAGCCTCCTTACTATCGCTGCCCTCTCATGGGAACAAGCGGTAGTTCATTCTGTGCGCGTACCAACCGCAAGAACACAGTTGCTGCCCAACGCGACTTTCCTGAAGTTCCTCGATTGACTACTCAGCAAGAGGAGGTTCTCGACCTTTTCGATACTATCATGCCGACTGAGGAGTTCTGCTACAGTATGGAACTCGAAACGGGCGATATGCAGCTCCTGAACAGTTTTGTCACGTTGCACTCTCGCACGCCATTTGAGGACTATGAGGACCCTAATGAGAAGCGCCATCTTATGAGGCTTTGGCTGTCAGTTCCTTCGTCACAGTCACTGCCCCCCGAATACGGAGAGTATTGGGGGGATGTCCGCGCCGGTGCTGTGCGTGGCGGAGTTCGTGGCAGTGCAATTACTGAGGACTTTCTGGCCTATGAAAAACGTCAAGCGGAGGCGATGGGAATGGCTTTCACCCCTTTTAAACCAGTTCTCACAAAAGAAGAAATGGCCAAAGTCGTGGCAGCCTACTGAAGTGATTAGTTGATTCGATCGTATCATGTCATCCGTTAGTTACCCGCTGTTCTTCAAGAATCTGAAAATATCTACAATTTAACCCTAATCACAAAACGTGAAAATTTTTTTGCGGGCTCGCATTTCGTGTCGGCTTGGCTTAGTCTAAATCCATGATTACTATTTCTTTTTTTCGAAGAGCCATCTGTATCTTGATTGTTCTGGCCAATCTAGATTCATTCGATGCAATTCATCTTGATCTTAATATTTCAATGACTTTCAATATTGACTTAGTAGCCATGTACCTTGTCGCCTGTACAAAGCTTTCGTTGTCTGGGATGGAAGGCATGGCGTCAAACGATATATTAGGAAAGTTTGCTTTCAAACTGAATCATACTATGCCCCATCTTTGAATGCCACTCCTCCCGCTAAACGGTCGATTTCCATTTCCTGCTGCAGACCCATGACATCAAAGAATCCGCGAGGATCAAGGCCTTGAGCCGCTGCATCGTCTTGGCCTGTCTCCTGTAGATATTTATACGCTCGGCGAATGGTATGCAAGACCGATTTTCCTGCCGCACCCGGGTAAATAGCAAGCTAGTTAATAGTCAGTGGACTGTATTTTAAGATCGATATCCATAGCCAACCTTAACACCCCACTCTCCAAGCTGCTGGGGTGAGAACCACGGGGTCTTTCCAAGAGAGACCAAATTAACCATAAGCTAAACAAGTCAGAACTTTTCAACCGTTGTAAATTGGGGTTTATGACTTACTGGCATTGGTGAAAGCACTTTAACGGCATTTTTGATCTGCTCCTCAGTCTCGATGGCTTCTAGAAATCCCATATCAGCGCCGCAATCTCGTGCCGCAAGGAGCTAGAACGTTTATTAGAATAAGTATCCTGAGATATTGACCCATTTTTCTTACCCTATCCAGAGCACTATCGTAACCCTCCACAGCAAGCGAATCCGTTCTAGCAATGATGACAATATCGCTGCCACCATAAATTGAGTCTCTTCCAATGACACAAGCACGGATTCTAGACTTCCAGGTTCTTTGCGGGGAAGAAAAGTCAGATAGAACTACGAAGTGTAGTATAAAGACGAATCTGCGAGGAGGATAAAACCTACTCCATATCAACAACTTCCTTCCCCTTTAAATGACCACACCTCTTGTTTGAAATCTGGTCTTCGATATGAAACCCGGCGATTCCGCAAGAATCATACATCTGAACCATCCTCGCAATATTTGGCGGTGAACCAAATCCAACATCAGCATCTGCGATGAGTGGAACTCGTGGATCAATGTTAGCGATCATTTGACCGTTCTGCGCAAAGTCGTTGAGAGACGCGAAGGCAAGATCGGCCCTCCCCAGCCGCGCTGCAGTAGTCATGGAACCAGATTGATACATGACGGGGAATTTTTGCTCAATTGCAATTCGAGCAGATATCCCATCATAGACTCCAGGGGCCTGAATACAAACCCCAGGCTGGGAAATCAGTTTGCGCAGCCTGGTGGCAGGCTTGATGTATTCTTCCCGTGAGCTTTTGGTATCACCCATACTGCAATTGTGTCTGAACAGCTGATTGAACGATCCTATCAATTGTGAAATATGCTAAATATTAATTTGAATACTAAACATTTTATGAGTGCGGAAATCTTGTTCATAGTATCTTTCTAAAGTTCGTCGCAGCTACGCTTAGTGTTTTGGTCCCCCGACGAGGAAAAATATCGGAGCCCCCGATCAGCTTTGTCCTCATCGTCATTCGTATGCCATTTAGCAAACAGCAAGAGACACAATTACCGAGGCGGCATCTACGGGCGGAGCTAGAAGTTGTTACCCCGCGAAATCTGCTAAAAGGCAAGGATAAGAGGTGGAGAAGTGGAGTAAATTCGGACCCCCCGGCACTCTATCGCCGACAGAACGGAGTCAGCGACGCAGTCAGCATACATCCCAGGCGGATGTTCCGTCTCCAGCTTAATCTGCTGGGGTGCAGTAGTGATGGACTTTGCTACACTAGCTACCGACGATCTGGGGTCTGCTCCACTACCAGCGCAACCTCCTTCTCAAAGATGTAAGCGTGGTATAGGAAGAACAGCATGTTCACGATGTAAGACGCGGAAGCAAAAGGTATCTGCTCTACGGATACCACCGGTGTACGTCCCCAGCTACTAACGCGGCTATTTCTAAACAGTGTGATGGCCGACTGCCGTCATGCCTTAATTGTGCCAAATCTGGAGCAAATTGTGACTTGCAGAACATCCGAGGAGAGGATCTGCTCACTGCCAAGTACGAATTCTGTTGAATTCACTTCTTTCATCTATTGACAATCTTCAGGTATATACGTACTTTGGAACACAGGGTCTCCGAACTTGAACTTCAATTGCGACAAAATTCCTCCCCAGGGAATGACCAAACACGTCCAAGGTTACCGACGGGTGGATCCCCAGGGCGTCTCAATGTGGGAGATGTGGTCAATTCATTGGGACTTGATGCGCCCGATGCATCTGCAAATGCCGAGACATCACAGTTCGGTCTCTACCTAGCGCTTAATCTTGGAAACTTTGCGTCAAGGCTTGGGACTGACGGCCAGCATGACGCACCTAGCTCTGGCACTACCACCGGTGATGATGGAGAGACTATTGAGATACCATCTCATGAACTAGGAACCAAGCTCATCAAAGCCTACTCTGATAGAGTTGACTTCAGGTACCCGTTCTTGGACGTTCGGGAGATAATAGAGCTTCATCAGGACAAAGATAGCATTGCACGAGTCGATTTGCAATATCTGGATGGAAGTCAAAAGTTCAAGTTATTCAAATTATTTATCGTCTATGCTATCGGGTCTGGGCTATTAGCTTTGACCGAGAAGCCAGTCCCATCATCGATGGCAGAGGTGAGAAGCTCGCCAGATACCTATGTACATTTATCGCGAACCTTATATTGACCGATATATACCCAGGGCTTCTATAAAGTCGCAATGCGGCTAATACTAGCAGCACGACAGTCTCACTCACTTGAAAGCATCGAAGCAATTGTGCTTCTGGTTATATTCCATCTTCGATCGTCTATTACCCAAGAGCTATGGTATTTGATTGGGATTGCTATGCGCACTAGCATTCACCTAGGCCTATATCTTTCGCGCGGGGAGTTGGGCATTCATCCCTCGACGATTCAAAAGCGCCGAAAGCTGTTCTGGACAGTATATGCTCTGGAACGGAATATATCAATCTCATTGGGACATCCGGTCAGCCTTCCGGACAGATTAATAGATGTGGAAATGCCCACCGCGATGCAGGACAATGATGAGAAGTTAAGCTTAGCTGTGCACCTCTTCAAATTGAGGCGCATCGAATCTCGTATTCATCATTCGATCTACCGCAACGACAAATCACTTGCCGAACTCTTTCCGAAGACGCAAAGTCATTTTCAGCAACTACAGGAATGGAAGGACTCTTTAATGTTTGTGGTGAGCCAAGAGAGCGACAAGAGTCCAGATTACTATCTACTTCACTACCATCGAGCTATGCGGCTCTTGATTCAACCATTTCTTTCTATCCTGCCCATTTCTGATCCATACTACAGAGTTTGTTTGGATTCGGCCGGGCAGATATGTCAGCTTCACAAAAGACTCCACCAAAATGCTGATTACGGACACAGCTTCATTGCAGTTCAAACAGTTTTTGTTTCCGGGATCGTGATGCTTTACTGCTTATGGACACATACCTCGGACATTTGGAGTATACGCCTAAGTAATAATATACGGGCATGCTCAAGTGTGCTGTTCGTCATGGGGGAACGAACACCTTGGGTTCGCCGATATAGGGATGCATTCGAGGCACTCGTTACAGTGACCATGGAACGATTGGAAGAACTTCAGATGGAGAGCAGTACAGATCATTCAGATAACATGCAAGGATCGCCTAATGCAGACGGTGCCACGATGATGGAGACTTTTGATCAACAGGATCCGATATATCCAGTCACGGCCAACACTGAATCAGTTCAAAACCCAATGCCTCCGCCATTGCAAGTTTTACAAGACAGGTGGATGGAACTCGATACGTTGGCCGTGATTAATGAATTGGCAACCTGGGCAGGTCCTGAGATACCTTTCCCTCAATCAGATTGGGTGCCAGGAATTGGGGCCTTTAGTGATCCCATTTTGGAAGAGTGGCAAATGCCTTAATAAATATTTGTAGTTGTTATAAAATTTATGACTCGTATATCTACCAAATTAGATGTATGTAGCATATATGAATCGTTACATCATTGTTTCCTGGCTTCGTCTACCCACTTGCGATCGGTTTGATATGGGAATGTTGATCTGAAGTGCTTGGCAATGTCTCTTCTGTTCGTCACCCATACACCTGGTTTCTCAGAAATGTACTGCATGAATTTCCGCAATGCCTCTGCGCGCCCAGGCTTCCCAATTATGCGAGTGTGTAGTGGGATATTCATCATTTTTCCACCCTCACGGTATAGCATATCGAATGTGTTCTTTAGGTAGTTTTCGTATGTTTCACCTACACTTGATCCAAAGCCGGGTGACATGTGAAACTTGCCATCATTACAGTCATACTTAGTTCTGGTCAGCGGGTAATAATTGTTGGGATATTTCAGGAGACATACGTTGTAAGGAATCATGAGCATGCCTTCACGCTTATTTTCGGGTAAATGGCTCTGCCACGGCAGATCTAGCCAGTAAGGGACGTCATCGTTGTAACACTCAGATGACCACAAGAACTCGGCATCAAGTTCCTTCCAGACCTCAGGAAATAGATTATGCGTTTGGGGTGTACCGCGGCCAAAGTAGGCGCCCACGGGCATTTCACCAGTGACTTCTTTCAATAGAAGCAAGCTCTGTTTGATATACTCTTTGTCTTCCTCGAGATTGTAGTCCCAAGTATCTTTCCATCGAAGACCGTGTGTAGCTATCTCATGCCCGTCGCGTACAAGAGCTTTGGCAAATTTGGGGTTCTTCTTCAAAGCCATGGCAACCGCGTATGTCGTGAAAGTCCATCCGAACTCCTTGAACATACGGATCAGTCGCCACGAAGACACTCGGCTGCCATACTCAAAGTCTTGTTCTGCATTGTGATAGCGGGCATTCTCTCGGTGTCCACCAGACGCGCCTTTCTCCCAAAGGTACGGCTCTGAAATGCTGTCACCATCGAGTATACACCTCTCACCACCTTCTCTAAATTGGATTAGGTCAGTCTTGGGCTCATAATTTAGGCTCAAATTGGTAAGTTCAATATAGATTGACATGGGGATCCTCACTCGTAATTCAGAACAAAAGAAACGGCGATCCGGGCACCATTGGGCCACTTGGCATCGAACCCTTCCTCGCCATACCCTTCAAAATCCCGGGGGACCTGGTATTTCTCCTCAATATGCACCATGTTGGATGTTGGACAGATTGCTTGATTTCAGAAGCGGTTATGGGAGATTTACGAAGCTGTGCACTAAGCTATTTGAACTGCTCAAGAATATTAGCGATGCAATGAGCCCCACAGCTTGTATCGCGGCCAAAGTCGGCGATAACGAAGCTATAATGCGGGGGTCGGCTGCTCCGACGGAGCCTCCGTCGCTTGATGATAAGCAGCAGGTAATAGTCTCAGGCAGGTCGAAGCGAGTAAGAAACGGTCTTAGGTTCTAGGTCTTTTGATTAGGTACTAGGAGGCGCTTTTGCTCCTTATTTTCCCCAGGCTTGACCAAGGCAGTGAACGATAATTCTTATCGGAAGATCTAGCCTTATATTCGAGGGACGATGTGAATGTTCTTACAGACCAGATAGCCGAGCACTACTCAGCAAAACTTACTCTTCGAAATCTATCAAAAGTTTCAACTTTTTTTTTTGGTCCGCCATGTCACCAACTCGAGAAGAACTTCTTGAGGTAGCAAAACGGGTCTCTTTCGAGATTCCCGACTATGAGTTAGATGATTATGAAATTCTCCTCGCGCGCACCAAGAAGACACTAGCAACAGTGGCTGCCATGGATGGTATCAGCGCCTAATGTGTATCTATTCAATCGAATCACTAATATATCTATAGATTACCAGCCAGAACCTGACGAAGACGCGACCTCGAGGACGAATATCTCCTTTCCACAAGAAGCAGACAACCGACTTGGAGCATGGGCCTGGCGATTTAAGCTCTCATCCAAAAACCCCACTAAAGATACCTTACGCGACAAACAGCTTTGTGTAAAAGACAATATTTGCGTGGCGGGTGTACCTTGCTTACTAGGCACAGACACATTCCGCGACTGGATCCCCAAAACCGACGCGACTGTCGTGACACGAATTGTTAATGCAGGTGGGGTTATTACGGGAAAAGCAGTATGCGAGAACTTATCGCGTGGTGCTGTCAGTGTAACTGCGGCGACAGGGCCAGTTCACAACCCATACAAGCGAGGGTACTCGGTAGGTGGAAGCAGCTCAGGTACTGCGGCTTTGGTGGCTAGTGGTGCTACCGACATGGGAATAGGATGTGATCAAGGGGGGAGTATCCGGATTCCTTCGGCACTGACAGGATTGTACGGCTTGAAGCCTACTAGGGGATTAGTCCCTTATACTGGCATAGTCAGTAACGATGCCAGCTTGGATTATGTCGGACCAATGACCAATACCTGTCTCGAGAACGCATTGCTGCTTGAGGTTATCGCTGGTGCTGATGGCTTGGATGACAGGGCAGGCCCTGGTACTCCATTTCCTGGGAATGTTCCACCTTATTCAACACTGACCGAGCAGAGCGCTCCATTGGGCATCCGGAATTTGAAAATTGGTGTTCTGAGAGAAGGCCTGCCAGAGAACATCGAGCCCTGTATTGAGGCCAAGTTCCAAGAAGCGGTCGAGGTTTTCCGGAAACTTGGCGCTGATGTACAAGAGATCAGCATTCCGCTTTATTCCCAAGGTAGAACACTTTATTCTGTCCTTAGTAAAATGGGAAACTACATGGGAACAATTGGACACGCAACCGGTATGTATAGGTTGAAAGAGCTACTGTGCCTTGCAATCCTCTAACAACATACGACAGGTCGAATGCAGGTCATGCTCACTGACCTAGCTGATAAGAAGCAACTTCCATACTCGACCGAGGCGGTTGAAAAGGTGAGGCTATCATACACGTACAAAGGAAGCCATAGCAAGGGACTAATCAAGCAAGCTAGATGAGCGCCATGAGTAAGGATGGCCTGCTCGGGGGCAATTATGCTTGGCAAAAATATGCAAATGTATATCCAAAGGCTGTCAACATTATGCGAAAGCTCAAAGACAACTACGACGATGCTTTCAACTCTGTTGACTTGCTAATAATGCCAACAACTCTGGGTCCAGCAAAACCGCTTCCAGCCTTAGACGCATCACCAATAGTCCAAATGGACGCTGCGAAGGGAATGACCGAGAACACATGCACATTCAATGCCACTGGTCACCCAGCTCTTGCAATGCCAATTGGATTTGTTTCTTCCGAGAATGATGATACATTGCGACTGCCTGCCAGCATGCAGATTGTGGGTAGATGGCACGATGAAATCACAATATACCAGGCAGCATATGCCTGGGAAACTGCTCTCAATTGGAAGGAGACTTAGAAAGGTGTTTTTTCATACGAGGTTCAAAAAGTTCATCTCGTTTTCCTAATAATCGTCGATCACGCCGATTTCCAATTAAAGGGAGCTTTGGCTGTATATCTCAAATGCGGATTGGAAGATGACATGTGATTTCCGAATAGAAAAGCAGTCGGAAGTGGAAGTGGTGCGCACCGACGCGGATCATGCTGCAAGTATTGAGATCAACGTCGATATCGGGAATATGAGTTGGTTTGACTTTATGGAAGAAGAAGAAGAAGAAGAGAAGTTTGGGGGATTTTTTGGGACAGATATCAATGAACTATTAACAATACTCCATGCTCTGGAAAAACCAGAGGTAATGGAGATGCTCCATTATCTTTTGCTTGCTATACCTCCGGCCCCTGGTATGAATGGCGGGTGTGTTTTGGAAGCATAGTGCCTATATAGTTTCCCAAAAAAATATAAAGTAGGTTTAAGTAGGTGAATCGCAGCTGCAAGCCGGTGATTTCAATTTGGCCCGCCTTGAAATTATTACAGCGACATGTCACATCTATCACTTCCTGATGCTCAAAGCCCCCTCAGCGAGTTGAGAGAATTGGCGCAAGAAGAGCACGACTGCACAGGCAAAAGTTCTCATTATAATTTAACATCGATATCGTCTAGAATTCAGCTCATCTCAATGCCTTGGTCCTTAGAGGCATTGTCTTCCTCCAATGCCACTCTCTCCTGGCCATCAGGGCCTCTAAACCGACCAAAGGCATATCGTTTGTTTAATGATGCTAGATAGGCCTGCCGTGCAGAAGTTGACAGCTGATGAGTGTTCCGAAAATCCTGCAAGATGCGACTGTGTATTATCCAAGGGATTGTGGAGCCGATTGATTTCGGCATCCTGGGGCCCTCGAACTTATTTTGTCGTGCGAAGAAGATGAGAATCATGACTGAGATGTCAAATGATATGAGCACCAGGGCTATAAAGAGCACTGGGACAGAGAATACCACACTCCGGATATCACGAATCATCGATGCATCTTTAACTGAAGGCAGGGGGTGACTGTGAGGTTCGAGGAAGATGTCACGCGAGGCGGAGAAATAGGAATTGAAGGCGTGCTGAAATAGGGATTCTGCCAGTCTTGAAAGCCGATGAGGAGTTAGGGGATCCCAATCTGGATACAGTTCTATGTAGAGATCGTCGGCGATGTAACCTGCCCATTCATCAAATTCATCATAGCGCATGTCTTCCCACTCTGAGAAAGGGACTTCGCTAGCTGGGTCGAAGTATGCACCAGTGGTAAATTTAGTAAAATGGGAAATGATCCTAGAAACGTTGCCCTGCAGAGCTCCGTCTTTGATCGAGCTGTCCTTGACGGGCCAGGCTTCATGGATGTCGCCCTTATGATTGAACGTGATGTTGAACCTTTGCGTCGTAAATCCAGGTTCACAATGAATACCAATGAATTCAGGATGGAGAGGAAGGATAGGATAGTCATTCTCTGAATCCTCTCTTTCCGACATCACAAAGACGGAAGATGCACAGAGGTTAGATTCCCCCATGTCGAATGGTGGCAGGAAGAAAATAGCTTCATTCAGTTCCGTGTCATTTTTGGTAATTCCCCAAGGTAACGGCACATTGCACTGCGCTGATAATTGACCAGGGATTCTGTAACGCCAATAGAGCCCAGAGGTCGATTCGTCCTGAAAAAGACTCGTGTTTGTCGGGATATGGTGACACTTCAGTTTGTTTGATATCCCTAAAGTAGTTGCCTGGTATAGAAATTCAGGCTTAGAATGCCCTTGGATATGAATAGGTATGAATGTTTGATTTTGAGTTGTCCAAGGCAGCCTTGAAGTTCCCCCCGATATACTCGTTCGGACCAGGTCGAAGTGGAAAGATTCGTCAGCAATTCCTGCTTGTTGAATCTTCGTCTGATAGAAAGATTCAAAAAGGTCTAGTGTTGGTGACCTTACGGTAAGAGATGATTGATGAAACACACCGGCTGCAAGAACCATCAAAAATATAGTGACGCTGGCAGCGAGTGAGACAATCACAAGAATAAAGCGACGGTCGCGTACAGCTTTGTAAAAAGTCAAGAATGGACTTTGAGGGGCATAATTCATCGAAAGGGTTGATGATGAAGTGCCCTTTTCGAGGAAAAGCCAGGGCTCCAAGAGGCTGACATGCCGGAGCATCGATATGCAAAGGGAATTCAGGCTTGAGGCTATTACTGCCGGGACCAGGCGAAGGATTATATGTAGTGGGCTAGAATGAGAGCCGTTGCCGTGGAGAGACCGCCCGTGCTTATGGGAAGCCTTGATACCAAGCCCTAAGAGGACTAAGATTGCAAATATCGCTAGTACCTCCACAAGAACGAGTTGAAACACGAGAAAGTGTGGTCGAGGATCTTGTCTGACTGGATTGTTGTTTGTAGACCGCCAATTGGTGCCTGGTATCGTTAGCCTTTGCAGATGTAAGTGTCAAAAATAGAGTATTACGATACCTCCATTGGGTATGATGTCAAGTCTGCTGGTATGACCATCGACACGCCAGTAACACCGTGCGTCTTCGAAAGCCTTATGAAGCTGCCTCGTAGAAAGGCGATCAAACTGTATAGCTCGGTCAGCCAGAACATTATCGGGGTGGATGATGTCGGCTGTGATGCTGCACATCGCACCAATTGAGTTGGGATCGCATCGTAATAGGGATTCCCGTTTGTGGTAGAGGAAAATCAAGTACAGTGCTGTAAAGGCTGCTGCACCTAGAAAAAGCTCTGACCAGAGTGCTGCGAATGGGACGACTGTCAACGCTATTGTGTCAGATGGTCGACTTGCGCTGATAAAGCTTGGTTCACGCCAGTCATCGAAGAGCTGCTCTATGCTCAGTAGGAATGTACTATTGATTGCGCGAGTGATTTTGTACTCCAATTCCTCTGGTGAGACTAGAGCCATAGCATCTTGAAGGAGAGGAGGCGACACCTGGGGCTCATTCCCATCAGTGGGGTATGGCTCTGTCCGTTTCCGACTGCCATCGTTGTCAAGATGTAATGTATCGCTGAAATAAGCTGAAAGCTTCGTAAGGATACCCTGAAAAGACTTTAAGTGGAATTCAGACTCGGTCAGGATATGGGATTCGTCTCGGTAGATGTGATCGACGACAAGGGAGTTGTTATGGGGAAAAAGCTGGACATTGGCTTTCCCTGTATAATAAGCGACATTGCAAGTGAAAATAGAGGCAGAAGCAAAATTTTGAGGGCGCGCAACGGAATAATCGGTCATGTTTGCGCTGAGCAGCAGGGCATATACATCCGGTTGATTGCAATCAGCGCTACTTTTGAAGATTGCACCATCTTTATAGGACGTCTCCCATACACGTGTTTGGAAGAAGTTGGTGTCCGAGCTTATGATGCTTTCATATTGCACATCCAGTGTACAATTGGAGACGGCTCCATTCCTATAGAGAGGGTCATGGTCGAGGTGAATACCGGCGCTGCTCCAACGCACGGATCGATTGCCTGGCGAAAGATCATCGATCTCAATCGTTGGGGATATGTTTTCCTCCAGTGCTATGTCGCGACACGAATGCTCGGCCCAGAAAACAGTATGGTTTGTTTTCCACGGAGAAGTATCACCCGGTCGCCTCCAGGGAATTGATATCCAAGGGACACCGAAATCGGGGGAAGCGGAAAGAGGAAGCCGGCTGTCAGATGTGAAAGCAGCCATTCCATTTCCCTGCTCCTCTATGTAATCTCCTTGCTGCCCAACTTCGATCAGTGAGGGCCATGTTTCCAACTCTTGATACTCCAAGTCTGGGAGATAGTGAAGCCCAAATACCATAGTTTGAAGAGGGGGAAGGCCCATGCGGATTGCGAAAGTCACCAAAGCCACCCAGAAGACAGTCCAATGTCGATGTTTTGCGGCGCGAAACGGCGTCAAAGTCTTTTGACCGAAATTGTAGTTCAGGAAAAGATTATTTGCGGGTGCTCCATCTGGCTTGGAGAGTTGATAGTATGGCTCAAGCCTCAGCACGTCGAAGTCAACCACACTCCAAATTTGTATCAGGATAACAACAACGATACTCGGCACATAAGTGTAAGCAAACCTTTGAATAGGCTTCACATCTTCAACGCTCGAGAAAGAGACAAGCCCTCCATTATTCTCGCTATACTGCCGCAGTCCTTCCATAATGCCCAGCATCGCCAGCATAAGGCAAGCGGTGGCCCCAAGGAGCCATGGCTGAAGTGTCCTCGGGCGCCAGCATTGTGATGGTTTGGATGCGAGAAGATGCAGAGGAAAGTCTGTCGGGTAAAGTCAGATTAGATTTTGCAAGGAAGGGAGGAAATGGGGCGGATGTACTCAGTAGCCGCGCCCAAGCACTTCGCAGTCGCTGCGCATTGCCATTATCCATGCTGTTGGGCGCTAGAACGCAGCATTGTGCTGGCTAAAATGGGTACCAAACACCTGACAGCACATTCATCGGCAGTGATAAGTGGATGGTAGGGTCAAAGGCCTGCGAGAGAGGTAGTCCCTCAAACAAACTTTATTGTGTGGCCCCTGTGGCTCATACGGCTGTGGCCAGGGTCGAGATCTCCGCGAAAAGTCACCTTAATGGGGAAATGCGACACAATGTAGGGCTAGAATCGTGTTTCGGGTGACACTGAATGCCAAAACGAAAAATGGCGAAATTGTGCTGCCTAGGCGCAGGTCCGCCCGGAGCCTCAATCATTTAGCCCTATTCCCAAAAAGACAATCGAGGCAAAGCCAGGCGATTTCTGTCATAATAAAGTTATATTTATCAAGCTATGATCTGCTAGCTTAAGAAAATATGTACAAAGAATGAATTCATAGGGGCTCCTTTACTTCCCCTATGCCCCATGCGAAATTTGGCTAATGAGTTTGACAAGCGGTGGGTCGGCTCCAGTCATCTGCACGTCGCAGGCTTTACAATTAATACTCCGATAAATGCATAGCATATGGGAAAGCGCCCTGGGATTAAGTTCAATGGATCGGTAGCAAGAATGCCCCAACACTACAAACATGTTAGCAAGGGTACGGAGCCACGGAACTAAGAAACAGGAAACTCACGAGATAGCTGCAAAACTTGCGCAAAGAATAGCACCCTCAAGGTAATTTGTTTTACCTTTCAAAACCAAGAAAGAAACAAGGATGCCACTACCAACGAGGGTAATAAGGCCGAAATAATCAAAATGCAAAGTCATAGGCTTGCCCAGGCCCCACGCAACGAGGACAATCACCGGTGCAACGAGAAGCCCAATTTGGATGGCCGAGCCTAGTGCCACGCTGATTGCAAGATCCATTTGATCTTTTGCCGCCACCATGACAGCGGTCACGTTCTCAGCAACATTTCCAGCCACTGGGATGACAATTAACCCGACGAAGGACTCGCCTAGAACGCCCTTCTCATTGAGTACGTCGAAACTTGACGCGAAGAACTCTGCGCAAATCGCGATCAGGACGGTGGAAGCGATTAAAAGGGTGAGCGCAACTATTCTGCTCGCGAATATATTATTACGGCAGCGATGTTCCTGCGCTTTGAGAAGATGGGGATCCTGGGCATCTCTTTCTGTCGGGTTGAGCAGAGGTAGGCCTGATTGGGGGCGGATGTCTGCAGGAGAAGGGTTTGAAAATTGCGAAGAAACTTCCTGCATTTCAGGCTGTCGCGCGCTTTCTCCAGCCGTCGACTCATTGCCGTCGATATTGGACTCGATGTCGAACAATTCGTCGAAAGAAGCCCGGCTCGGTCTCCGGCCATGGGTTAGATCCTTCACTTGGATGCCAGCTGCGCGGGGTCGAAAGAGGTGCTTGTGAGTGTTGAATTGGAAGAAAAGGTATAGAAAATAGATAATGAGGAGAATGACGGAGACTCCACGGCTAAATGCTAGTGACATATGGTCTGCGGACTTGACACTTTTGACACTTCCGTAAAAAGCAGTGGGAATCATCAGACAAGCGACTGTGAGGTTAAGGAGGCCAACATATGACTGAGTTAGGTCGTTATTATATGTCTGATCGGGTGAAATGATTCCACCAGCAATGATCGCACTTCCTAGTACAAGAAGAAGGTTGACAAGGATAGATCCGAGGAGAGAGGCCTGAACAACCTTGATGTTATCCTTCATTAAAGCCGTCCTAGAAAATAAAAATTAGATCGTTGACAATAAAAATTCGGCTTTGAACGATAAGCATACGCACTAAAGTTAAAAACAGGTTAGCAATCAAATAATCAAAGAGTTGAACAAGGTGAGCAGTGCACTTCATGTCTATCGATTCTGCCAGTTCTATGAATGCACTAGCCCAATAAAAGGGGTTCTCTCATCGGGCGGAACAGAATGCAGCCAATAGGGGCATGATGCGAGCCCACCGCCTTCTCTTGGGTCCGAAGTATATCACTGGGGAGAAACTCACAAGATAATCAACTCAGCTAGATTCCCAATTGTGATATTTAACAATGCTCCCGTTGTTTCTCCCAGATCGTGGCTAAGTTGTTCGGTTGCCAAAGTTAACGTGATGCTGAGGGGTACAATGGCAATAAGATTCATGACAAACACCAAGATCGCGGGGACCGGACATGCTGAAATGAATATCGTCGCAACGGCGAAACTGATGGATATAATGTGTTTTATTTCAAAGAGTTTTCTTCCTTGTCGTCGGAAAGCGAGGGTGGAACTGTCGCAAAGATCGCACGTTGTTTCCGATGGAACCGGGTTCACTCTGGAATATTGTTCTGTCGAGCGTGGCTTGAAAAGTTTCTTAAAATGCCTCGATATGCTGCCTTGAGCTTTGGAAGATCGATTGCGCCCTTAATAAACTTGAAATTTTAGCATGGAACGATATTCCGAAGACCTCGTTTGCAGAAACGAACGGTGATTGAACTCCCATTGCCCGGCTCCACGTCCGCCGCCCAAGCTGGATCGATGTTGCCGATCACTGGTCAAACGAACACCTTCCTCGTAGGGTAAATTCCCTCTAATACTTTCATTTCCGACATCGTCGGAATCAGTCACCATATTCAAGTGCAAAACGGCTCAGTTGAGAGACGTGTAGTAGCACAAGAGCTGGAAATTCGAAGATCTTGGAATAGGGGTAGACTCTTGGCATGAAATTTGGACAAATTAAATACTGCGCGGGCTCCGTCTAGCACGTAAGAAGTGCACAGTGAGGGGCCGCGGGATTTGTTTCGGAGCACCGCCAATCAGTGGCCCAGAGGACCTGACAGCTTCCACTGCCTCGCGTTTCAATTCGGTAATGACCTGCGCTGGGTGGTTTTGTGTTTCCCCCTATCGCAAATCTGTCAGACGGAGAGTCAGCGGATTTGCCGTATTTGAGGGTCTGTTCATTCGTAATAATTACCTGACTGGGCGAGAAATTGACGCATCTTGGCCATCAAAGTAAGCGATTCTGGCTTTGGGACGTGCGAAGTCTTATGATAGGTTACCATAAGGTCATTCAGCAGTCATAGCGACCAGGGTCCTGGTACGACCGATAAGCTTCCCCAGCAATGGTGCGAATTAATCCCTCGCGACCCCGTCCGTACTCGCTTTCGGCTAAGCCCTCCGCTCCATTTCTTCCAGAAATTCTTGGCGGCTTATCGTGCAGCCCCACCAAGATCGAACACCTCTGGGGGTAGGCATAAGACGCCGTAGTCGAGCTTCTAGGCCAGCTACACTGTCGATTGGTATAATGTACCTCGCCACCAAGTCATATGCAACTAAGCAGTTGTAGATCACTAGATTCGAGCGAAGCATTGACTAAATGCCATTTGATACACGAGGTGGTTACATCGTACCAAACTAGTGTTTCCGATCGTGAACCACGCAGGCAAAAAGTACTTTAGGGTGCCATATAGATATATTTATAGATATCCTCGTAGAAGAGGGAAATGTACTTTTGACCAGACCATCCAGTCTCACAGGTCACTCATCTTATATCCATGGCCACTGTGAGCGGTTTATCACGTAGCCACCACTCTAGAGTCTCCTACGCTTCACTAGCTAGTTCTCCTTAGCATCCACCAGTCAATACAAGCGTCTTCCATCTCACCTCGTCCCTTTCCCTCATACCGTTGTTCAGACACACATCACACGGCCACCAAGTAACTCGATCGTAAATTATCCTTTTACATACTTCATCATTTATGAGCTATGGGCGAGAGGGCCATGGGTTGTCACTTCCAGAGAAATTGACGGACGAAGTCGAATAGACGTAGTTTAAAATATTGAATTTGAATAGAAGTCTAAATGGCCGCAAACTAGCTTCAATTATCTACCCAGATGCAACTGACCCCGGACACGCACCGTGCCATAGGTTTGACTTCGAATACTCTATTGTGGAAATAGGATACAGCACCTTCGCAGTTTCGCAGCTTGTCCGAATATTTATCGTATTCTCTCTGAACCTTGACCTCTTGATCATTGAGGTAAGGCTAGTTCATAGCCAAGAAAGTTGCAGGGCAAGAGTATTGGTAGAGGCACCTTTGGATCCCCGCAGCGGTGATATCGCACGCTTGCGCTTCACCGATCAAAGAAAACCTAATGCCAACGCTGCAATATGAACTGTATATATATGCCAGGTCGTGCCTGGCATAATCCGGCTTTCCTTCAGATGAAAGCTTGGAGGCGAAGTGCCTCTTATTATCATTCACCGTGGAATTCCGCCAGGGTCCTTGCCACGAGACTTCTTACAAAAAATGATGAGAGTTATTTAGTTCTTCTTGTTCATCCTCTTCCGGCTGCAGTCTAGGAAGAATATTGGGCAAATGTCTAGTGATAATGCACAATGCTAAGTAGTATGAAGTATAAGGGCTGACGACAGTCCACGCGCAGTGTTCCAAATCCCTAGAACAGCCCCGAATTTTCCGATTTTGTAGCTGGTTCCAAGGCACCAAAGCACTAGCAATCTCAGCAAGTCCGATTAGGCTTGGCTGATGCTAAAATTGGCTACTCAAACATCCTCCAGATTTGTTAGTTATTGATAATCAACAATGAAAAGCAAGGAATACTCCGATGTACTGCAGGCCTTTAATTCTCGGTAAAACTGTCTGAGAACCCGCTTGGATTCTGACATTCTTTGCGACCGAAGCTTCAAACCCCGCCACTGCAGATTTAAACGCCAGACTAGCCTCAGAAAATATAATATATTAACCATGCGTAGATGCATAAATGCAATAGGCTTTATGAGCGACAACAAGATTGTAAAGTAGACTGACCCCGAGGTGTAAGCCAGCCTTGCAGCTGATGATGCGCTTCAGCCTTTCTCGGGTTCCATCCCTTTCAACCATTTAAGCATCGCAATGTCTATCACAATCGAAGCGTTCTCTCAGCTCAAGTTCCACTATTTGATCGTCGGCGGCGGGACGGCTGGATTAGCTGTCGCCGCACGGCTCAGCGAGGATCCTGATATCCAAGTGGGGGTAGTCGAGGCCGGCCCATCAGCCCTGCATGGGGAGCCGACAATAACAGATCCTGGGCGCTTTGGATCGACTATAGGTTCTTCTTATGATTGGAAATATGAGACCACTCCCCAGGCCGGTCTGTCAGGCCGGAAAATTGCATGGCCTAGGGGGCGCGTCCTGGGTGGGACCAGCGCGCTGAACCTCATGGCGTGGAATCGTGGACACAGAGAGGACTACGATGCTTGGGCCAGGCTGGGAAATAAAGGTTGGGCATGGGATGATCTGCTGTCAGTGACATAGTATCATGTATACCTACCGTCTTTAGCGACTGACTCGATTTCAGGCCTTTTTTTCGGCGAACTGAAACATTTCATCCCCCGAGTGTGGCACACCGTGCTAAGTATCAAACTCACTACGAGGCTCAGTTTAACGGGGACCGTAGGCCTGTGCAAATCAGCCATCTTGAGCAACTGAGTCTCAGTCATCAATATTGGCACGAGACTTTGAATTCGCTGGGGGTTGCCTCAAGTCGAGATAGCCTGGCGGGTAACAACGTTGGTGTTTGGCATATGCTTGCTTCTGTCGATCCTGCCAAGAAGGAACGCAGTTATTCTGCTTCCGCCTATTATGACCCTATTGCTTCGCGTTCGAATCTACATGTACTGACGGAAGCGACAGTATTAAGATTGTTACTTGCCCAGGATCGTGGCGAATGGGTGGCTATGGGCGCTCGTGTTCGACATGGCGAAGATGAGGTTGACATTGTGGCTTCGAGAGAGACTGTCGTCAGTGCAGGCAGTATTAACTCTCCACAGATCCTCGAGCTTTCAGGTATCGGCTGTCCCTCTGTACTTCGCGAGGCAGGAGTTGAGGTGAAAGTAAACAACACATTCGTAGGGGAGAATCTTCAGGACCATATGAGTGAGTGAGCTAGCTATTTTTGTACCAGACTCGCACATGTTTTAATTTGATTTTCAAAAGTGACTGCAACTATCTTTGCAATACACCAATCTTCATCCTCGGATGGGTCTGCGCCTGACCAGGATATACCTGAGGCTGCTGACCATGCCCACTATGCCTCAAACACAGGACCGTGGAGTGTCCTGCCATTTTCAACCTCCTACACTTCGTTGTCTGAGTTCGTCACTCCTAGTGAAAAAGCTGAGTTGCTATCTCTGGCCGAGAATGTCTACAAAGAGACGGGCCATCCGCGCGACAAAGTCTTAGCAGATCAATTCAGATCTAAGTCTGAGCCGCGAGGCCAATTGGAATTCATGTTTATTATGGGCAACTGGTCTCCATACTTCTCACCTGATCCAGAGAAAAGGTATGGCACGATGCTCCAGATGCTGCAATATCCTTTTTCACGGGGGTCTATACATATCAAACCGAACGAACAGCAAAGCACCATTGATGATAAACCCAACATCGATCCGAAATACTACATTGGCCCGGGTGAACTCGATAAGAAGGTTATGGCATACGGCCAACGAATGGTTGATCGCATATGTTCTACTGAACCTCTGTCCAACATCATTCGTGAGCGAGTGTTTCCACCCCCATCGAGGGGACTAAAGACCGAAGACCAGATATATCACGAGTTCGTTTCAGACTTCACCATCACTGATTGGCACCGTAAGTACTCATAGCTACTCGATATGAAACAACTGCTTACATCAAACTAGCCGTCGGGACATGTGCCATGGGTGGGCGCGGCGGGGCCGAATCAGGCGTTGTTGATGAGCGTCTTCGTGTATACGGTGTTCGTGGGCTCCGCGTGATAGACGCCAGCATTATGCCACTGCAAATAGGCGCACACCTACAAGCTACAGTATATGCGATCGCCGAGAAAGGAGCTGCAATGATCAAGGAAGATTGGAGTGGATCTTGAACTGCCAATCAGGGGATTATATACTATATAACTCTATGTCCGAGAATCACCACCTATCTAATCTAATGATCAATCATATGAATCTGGTTCGTCAGATCGACAACAGTCTCCTTGAAGCTGCGATATTTCACACCCAACTCACGGCCCACCGTGTCACCATCAATGCCGTACGGCGCCGTCGGCTTCTCGCCAGACTTGTAGTTCGAATGAATAGTCTTCTTAGCCCAATCAAACTCCTCCTTCATGATATCGGCTGCATATTCATAGGAAAATGGCTCAGGTGCCACGGGGATGAATCGCTTGCCGCCTGCTTCGGGTTTCAAGAGAGCCTGGACGTGTGCCTCGGCCAGGTCGCGCGCGTCGATCCAGCCGGGTACTCGGGCGCCAGGAAGAGGGTCAACGCCGGCTGCTACGCTCCACAGCATTGAGTTTGACTCATTCAAGTGCTCGATATCGGAGACAGGGTGGTGGATCGGGCCAAAGACCATGGGCGGGCAGAGGGTTACGAGGTCGAATGCGGGCTTCTCGTTTTTGATGAAGTCCCACGCAGCGAGTTCGGCGAATCTAGGAATAATGCGTCAGCGCAGCGCTCTACTTGATCCAAGAAATTTCCCCAGGGGAGGGGGCAAACAGTAATGCTTGCGTGAGTTGAGTATTAAGCGTACTTTTTAGACCCGCGGTATGCAACGACGGGACTGGACTCAGGGTTGACGGCCTCTTCATAGGTAAGTGGATTCCAGTGATCGGCTGTATAGACAAAATCTGGTGATGGATTCGAGTCGATGTCTACAACAGAGGCAAATGAGGAGGTCAGGACGATACGCTGGATCTGGTCGCCATGTTTGGCGGCAGCGGAGAGGATAGACTTGGCACCGTTGATAGCGGGGATAACCAATTCCTTTTCATTGTCGGTGGTGTCGTAGAAGAAGGGCTGCCATTTTCGTTAGCTTTGACTTTAATGGAAGGTATTCCGTTTGTGCTGCTTACACTGGCGACGTGGATAATTGCGTCAACTCCGTCCAATGCTCCATCGTCGAAGACACCGGTAGCAGCGAAATCGTTCACAACTACGAAATCCAGCTTCTTTTCGTATTCCGGGCGAGCTTGCTTCATGATCGCGCCTTTCTCAGCGCTTCGTGTCGCTCCACGCACGCGGTACCCCTTTTCAAGCAGGTTGTCAACGACATGGGCTCCGATGAACCCAGTGGCTCCGGTGACGAGAACATATCTAGCAAACAGAATGCCGTCAGTAAAAGTAGTAAATCAACTGGATGAGGAGCTTGTACGAAGGCTTAGGAGACGACATGTTTGATGAATATTTTACAGGGAAATTAAATTAAAAACCAGATTGAAGCTTTACGTAGACCCCGCGCGGGGGGTGACGCTGTGAGGGGCCGTGGGGGGCCATTGGCGCTGATTGCAGGACGCGGGCTGATGTCCGCGTATTGCGTATTTACTGTGGCGAAAGGCATAGGAGAGTGTTTGAGTTTATAAGCTGCCCATTTAGTCACTGCATTCATGGAATTTTTTTTTCTTTTCTTTTTCATATAAATCACTGGATATAAAGACAGCACAAAATATTGCGACTGAACTAGTCTTCTTCCTCAGCAGGGTCGTAGATGGGACCCGCTTGCGATTTCTCGAGTCTGATTCCATCCTCAGTCACGATCTCCTTGGACGGGACAACAACACCAAAGACAGTAGCTGGCCCCTCACCCCTGTTAACCCATTCGTGGTTGGTTCCGCGGCAAACGAGCACGTCGTGAGGTTTGAGAACCTTTTCTGCGCCGCCGTCGGTGATCAGGCCGACTGTACCAGTGAGAACAACAAAGTAGTCCAAAGAAAGCGTTCTGTGCATCCAGCCCTGCCTGGCAGACTCGGGAATCAAGATAACTCTGGCAGAGGGGCCCTTGGTATCCGCAAGAGGGACCAGGGTCTTATGAGGGTCCGACAGAGGGCGCATGTTGTCGACAGGGAAGCCGCGCGATCGGTGAATCTGGACGACGCCAAAGCCAGCCTCCGGACCGGGAACAGAGAACTCAGGCGCGGTCAATGGGTCGTATGGAGTGAGGAGCTCATCGGAGGCAAAGTAGGCTTTGCCCTTGGAGTCATGAGTGGTAATAACGCGACGGATAGGAGTGTCCATTGTGAGGAGGTTGCGATTGACAATTGAAGAATCTTCGTATTGAGATTGTTGAAGCCGGATGCTGGAACGATGAACTGAATAGAGGAGGGAAAGACATACTTATATACTCGCAGATATTAGTCGAAAAGCTCGACACGATTGTAGTTGAAGGTATACTAAATTAATTGCAAGCCTACCGCTGATGAATCAATCAAGCATCAATAAGCGTCGGCCGACAAGTGGGGAAGGACCTAGTTTGACGAAACAGAGGATGATGATTCGTCGTAGAACACTGGCCCACCATGATTTGTGGACCTTATAATCTTTAAAAGTAGCCCAGGCTGAGAAATCATGCGGCTCTTTCGTTCTATTCGGCCTTGAAGGCGCGCAGAGACCGAGATTGAAAGCAAGGACCTCAAATAACGACAATAGTAAAGGTAGACACTGTCGCAAACTTTCTGACACTTGTAGTGAAGTTGATCAGCGGATTCGAGGACATTTCACACATAGTAGTACACAGTAGGTCTCCATTCATTGCATATCCAGCTAGATGAAAATCGCCAAGGTACCTTGACGGCAACTTCCAGCCTTTATTATTATTAGACAAGATACGTAGTAAGGCTTTTAAGGAGATTCCATCTGCAATCCGTAACATTCATAGAATTCATATCTATCAAGATAAAGCTGAGCAAACGACGCACATAAATACCCTATCAGTGCACTTCAACATCAAACTCAATCTTCTGCTGAATGCCATGATTAGGAAATTGTTCTCCAAACAACTGGTCCATACTTTCATCATCCTCTGCGATAGTATCGCGCCAGCGGGTACTCCCATGGATTGATGTCCTATTTACGCCGCGCGACATGGTAAAGTCTCGATTAAAGGAAGACCGCACGATGGATGAGGATTGCTTGTTATCTAATGAATGAGCACCCCTCGGCTCGTCGTTGATGGGGAATGCAAAATTGTTTGGCTGAAGCTCGATGACCAGGCGGCCCAGAGAGGGAATGGCGGTTGTGATGATGCTGAGGTTCATTACGACTCTGCGAAATCCATGTTAGAGAGCCAATCGTAAGAGAGTAAAGAATGAATCCGTCACTACTCACTGATCCCAAATTGTGCATTTAGTTGATTTCCCTGCAATTTTACACACTGTTAGAGGATATTGACATGCGGAAATAAGCGTCGATGTGAAGGTAACTCACAAACAGGATCGTGAGCTTGAAGGACTCTTGTGGAGTGACGAATCTGAAATACCGTTGCAAGACAGACACTTGTTTTAGTCAGTACTACTCAATTAAATTGGCACAAAGGGGCGGAACTCACAAAACTCTACTGGACAATAATGCCATCATCCGAAGGCGTTTCAAGTAGGATAGCTTGACCTTGCGAAGCAAAAGGCAAGGGAGAACAGCGATTGCGACATCTGTTATTATATTTAAAGCCCCAATGGCTTGAAAAAGCATGCGCTACCCGGAGGTTAGTGGTAGAGGCTGGGAACGGGGTTTTAGAATCACTTACCTGATTAACACAGTGCTCTTGGTCGAGCCACTTCCACGGAGTTGGCAAATCACACCGAAATATCAAGGCAAAACTCGAGCCAAGCGCCCAAGCGACCACAACTCCCATGACAGCCCAGTTGGCGTGTGCGAACCGGCTCGATGACATTAGATTCCTGAACAGTAATCCCAATGAAAGCTTGCTGAAGGCCATTGTCACTACGAGGAGGATCTGGGCCACATATCGGTACTGCACTTCAGTTTAGCAAGGTAGCTCCAGCGAGACTGAAGAGGAGTCTACACAAAATACCTTTTGGAACTGAACAAGTTGTCCCTCCTGCAAATTCACCAGTCTACGACCAAGGCCATTTTGCATAGTCAGTTGTACGGTGATTGTTTGCACCACCGCGAGGAGCTATGGAAGAGTGAGCAAAAAACAGTGGTAGATAGAAATGCTGAGTTCACACGTACAGTAGCGACCGCGAGTAAAATATCATCGGGATAAATTATGCGACCGATAAACCATCGCGCAGATAGGCGAGTCGCGACAACAACAACCGTCAAGGCCAACAATGTATACGAGGCCACGGCAACATATCCGGCGTGGTCATCGCTGGTGATCTCAAAAAGAGGAGGCAACGTGCCAGCCATGTCAACATGGGGCAGTTAACCCAGGTCTACCTAACACCGGTATATTAATAAAGAAGAAAGAGGGACAGAAAAAGATTCCCAAGGCGCCGATCGCGGGTAGCTAGAATATGGCAGGTTTAACAAATCTGCTGTCATTATTCCTGGAAGAATTAATCCTAAAATTAGTCCCGTGCGCTCACGAATCTCTGCGCATAAGAGAGCTATGGGGGCTAATCGCTTATATGAAGCTCTTGCTTATTTGAACGTGGCTTCCTTAACCAGGAAATGTACGATCCAGCAGCAAATCAGCGTCTTGTCCGTGTATCAGCATTTTTATCGAGTTGCAGCAGCTCCCCCACTCGGTATTTACCGGACTCCGCCGGTTGGTGCTCGAGCATCTGTTCCCACATGTGCCGCAGGCACGACTTGCATTACCGCAAGGGCCATCATTTCCATAGGCGGCGAGTGTTTGGTATCTGTATCCGTCGTGCGGGCAACTCCGCCAATTGCCATTCCTTCGAGGATCGACGCACTTCCAAGTGGGCGAACCAAGGACAAAAAGAGTAAGACTAACATGAGCTAACAGCGGCAATGTAACTGTCCATTCGCAATTTTCATGGCATAATTGGTGCAAAATCGGCGTGATAAGCTAACCACCGTTTGATCGCCCTTGAAACCGCCATCATAGGGATCTTCGTCCAGAGAGCGGAGTCGTAGGCTACTTATTTGGGCCATCTCACCGCGAAGTGGAGTCTGGATTAAGTTTCACATGAAATGCTTGGGTTAGTGAATATGCTGTCGCTTTGGATCGGGTGCTACTGCCCGAGGGGGGGGGGGGGGATTACAATATTTACCGAAGCGCCATTGTGATGAGCACGAGCTATGTTCCCCCGATAAGGATGATTAGCTCAACTGATGGCTAGATATCGCGAGGAGAATAGATTTAACATTTGGCTTTCACGGCTGTCTCTTGTTCACCCAACACCTGTTCCCCCATCCGCTTGGGACGGGAGCTTCCCAAACTGAGCCGACCCTTACGGTTCAACATACCCCTATATTTATCAAGTGACGACCGTTGGAATATCCGAAATTAGTGCACCCCTGCGACCGGGATTTGATAACATCAACTGCTCGCCACGGGCTCGCCACGGGGGGCTATTCAAACCCTTACGATGGCACATAATGGCTTCGAAATGAGTCCACTGGGCACGAAGTCATCGGTCTCAGTCTCAGTCTCGCGAAATGATCACAGCCGCGTGGGCTCAGACGGAATATTCAACGGAGTGACATCTGCTTCTACTTCGAACAGCAGACGCATGGATGTAAGTTTTCGCCCCCATTCTCGATGCGCCCCGCATCATAAAACAGAACCTTGAAGGCTAAGGATATGTACTCGCAAAAAAATATAGCGCAAGTTTGGTACTCTATCAATTCTCTCTTTATCAGTCACGTTACTTTCTTCCTGGGAATCTATTGGCAAGTAAGTATTTATTGTTCGATCTTGGAGGACCGCGAGAACTGATCACGGAACAGCAATTACGCCCCTGGACTAGCCAATGGTGGCCCTGCCGGCCTTGTATGGGGCATGGTACTTTCGTTAATCGGCACCATGGCCATGGCGTTATCCATGGCCGAGATGGCATCCATGTGCCCATTGGCTGGGGCCCAGTACCACTGGACAGCTATCCTAGCTCCTCCGCGAATCAGAGTTATTAGCACATGGTTCCAGGGCTGGATCACTGTCTTTGGCTGGCAGGCGTCCTGCACTAGTATATGCTTATCAGTTGCATCCCAGATACAGGGCATGTCGCTTCTCAACCATCCTGAATATGAGCCAAAGAATTGGCATGCCATGCTCATATTGTGGGCAGTTGTTCTTCTTGGTGCCGCGATCAACATCTACGGCATACAGATATTGCCTTCTTTACAGATGGTGGGCGGGGTCATTCATATTATATTCTTCATCGCCATCACGATCCCAATTATATTGCTTGCGCGTCGCAGTACCCCGGACTTTGTATTCACGGAGTTAATTACGAGCGATGGAGGCTGGCAGTCCCCCGGCATCGCGTGGTGTTTGGGCATGTTGACTGTGACTTACTGCTTTTTAGGTAAGATTATTCCACAGATTGAAATTGCCGATGCTGGAAAGTCTTTTCTAACACTTGCTCCCTTCAACCAGGATTCGATAGTGCTGTCCACATGAGCGAAGAGCTGCGTCAACCAGAGTTGAAAATGCCTCGCATAATAGTCCAAAGCATCGTGATCGATGGAACGATGGGCTTCGTGTTTCTTCTCGTTATCCTGTTCTGCATCGGGAACGTTGACGAAGCCCTGAACCCCAAATTTATCTTCCCTTCCATCGGACTATTCAGAGAGGTGACAAAATCAGTCCAAGCGGCCACCATTATGCAATCGGGGATTTCTTTGATCGGGCTCCTCTCAAGTATCGGGGTCATCACCTCTGTCTCGAGACTCACTTGGTCGTTTGCTCGCGATGGCGGACTGCCGTTCTCGGCATACTTTGCACATGTAAGTACTAGAAAGCAGATGGACTCTTATGAACCGAACTAATGGAACTTGGCAGGTTGATCGTGAAAGACGCGTGCCTAAAAGATCTATCCTGCTCGTCTGCACAGTGGTAGTCATTCTTTCCCTCATCAATATTGGGTCGCGGAAAGCGCTAGGTGCAATCCTTGCGCTCTCGACTAGCTCTCTCTATGTCTCATATCTTATTCCAGTTGTCATGATGGTAGTTCGTCGACTAGACACTTCCCGTGGGCCGATCGCGTTCGGACCCTGGACGCTGGGTCGTTACGGGATGGCGATCAATGTTTTCGCTCTCGTGTTTGGAGTTTTCGTGTGCATCTTTGTTCCATTTCCAACACAAATCCCAGTCACGGCGAAGAATATGAATTGGTCTGGGCCTGTTTTCCTTGGAGTTTGTGTGTTGCTTCTTGCAGACTGGGTCTTCAGGGCACGAAAGACGTATGTTGGTCCTGTGATGCGTCTACTCCATTCGAGGAGTAATACAGTCTCGCTTGATGAGTACAGGTCGGCTGGACCGAGCTGCTGACGGACAATATAATATAAATATCAACAATTTGAGATGAATACATGTGCTATAATGAGATTCAAAAGACAGACAATCTATTAATTTATCTATATTCCATTCTATGATTGCGAAAATGGCTTGTCCCTCCCGAGTTAAAGCTTTCATGAGAGTCAGGTGGGGGGCATGAATTAAAAATCAAACAACGGCGAGAAGCCTCCTATCCTGCACAAGCCTTGCAAGAATTAAAAGACTCCCACCCAGGAGCAAAGGAATGCCGGTATATAGTGAAAGTGATAGGTAACCGTACCTTTGAGCCAAGGCACCACTGATAGGGACATTTGCCATTGCACTTCGTCGATTAGCAAAATGAAAGAACAATATGACGAGAGCAAACTACTCACGAGAGCGCAGTCGAGCCAGATACAGTTCCAATCGCTAGCCCCAGAGTCCCTGGCGTGGAAACTTGGGCAGCACAAGCTTGTTGAAGGGATAGAATGCCCTTGGGGGTTTGGGTCAGTGTTATGAAGATAAGGACATTAAGGAAATACTTACACCCGATGCAAAGCCATATGCAGCACACCAAACCACCAAGCGGGCCACGGATGTGGCCTTGGTCCAGCATAATGCGACAATACCAGCCAAGATAGCTGCCAGAATGCAACAGTTGAACTTTCCGTACTTGTCTGCGACCATACCTGGAAGCACGCGACCAAAGAAAGAAGCTCCGTTAACGATGGAAACAGTGTAGAAGGACAGTTCGGTCGAAAATCCCATTTTGGTTGCATATGAAGTGGTGTAGAAGAATGGGGAGAACATTGCGAGGTAGATAAAGAACATAGAGGCACAAGTCAGTTGCAAGGCAGGCTTCTTGAATAGAGCCTTCATTTCTTCTTTTCGAGTAGCGGACAACACCTCTTGGCTCGTTTCCTGGCTGGCCGTCTTGCCACAGCTCCCTCCCTCCGTGGGTACGGGAGGGGGAGCTGGGGGAGATTTGCAGACTACGCAAGAGAAAACTAAAAGTGGAATCATGATGAATCCCACAATTCGCATTGTCCATCCAAAGCCAATGTTCGGTCTCTGCAAAAGCTGATTGATGGCTATCGGCCAGATAATCCCACCAAGCGAGGAGCCACCGAGCACAATCCCCATTGCAAATGCGCGCTTCCGTTTGATGTATTGCCCTACAAGAGCAAGAGAGGGCCATGTGACAAGTGACATTGAAATTCCTAGCAGTACGCCCTGTGCGAGGAGGAATTGGTAGAACTCAGTGCAGAGCGAAGTCATCATAACGCTGAAAACTGTCCCGACAGATCCGGTCCAAACTAATATCTATCAAAGGACCCAATGTTAGTTTTGAGTAGCAGTCAACCAGGGGCGGAAAATATTTAGAGCTCACGGTCGGCCCAAAGATATCCAGCAATGCCCCAGCTATAGAAGAAATGCCAAAGAGGAAAAATATTGCCAGAGCCCCAAGCCAACCGACTGTCGACTGGGACTTATCTGCCAGCTGATTGGTAGCATAATATTCTTCGAAGACACCAAAGGAGTTTCTAAGACGCTTTTGTCAGTCTGATGATGTCGAGGATCTACCTCTTTGGCGCAACTCACAGAAATCCAACGGTACAAAATAAACAGGTGAAAGCACCAAATATGACGAGCCAGGCGCGAGCACTAGTCATGAAAATATTAGCGCGCCAATAATGTGCATTGGGAGCCGTAGAACTCACGTATACTCGGTCGGAGGATCACTTGAAGCACCCATCGTATGAAAAAGAGTACTATCAAGCGAAAGGAGAAAAATATCAGAATATCTTATCTTTATTTTTGGATCTGTGACAATCTTCTGTCTTAAGGGGAACGCTAAATGGGAATTTATTCCAATTAACCGGAGTCTCCGTCGCTTCCACAGATCTGGCGTTGCCGCCGCGGAGTCTCCGTACAGTCAAAAGGGTGGCCGGGCCGCGTGGGCCGTTTCCGGGGGAGGATATGAATATAGACACCGACATAAAACAAGTTCAACGCAGATTCCAGTATTCAGGACCTAAATTTCCCTTGCTGGGAGTGAAAGCTAACTGCGTTATTGCTCTCGAGACTTGGTTCCCCTCTTATCTCACCTTAGGCATTGAAAAACTGCAAATATAGTGAGTGCTCCATCATATATGTCTCGATTGATTCTTGTGAAATTATTCATTATTCATCCTCTTGCCCTTCCCCAGAATCGTCATATTCATCGTCATAAACCTCTTCCCCTAATTCTCTCCCTTGAAAGCTCAATTTCTCAATAGGCAAAAAGACAAACAGCATCCGACACCACTCCGAACTACTCTTGTTGAGAAACTGATGTGCGGTCCCGCGTTGTATACAGACATCACCACGATGTAAATGACGCTTAGACCCAGAATCAAGAATCAAATCGACATCACCTTCCAAAACAATCCCGTAGTCCAAACTGACCGTCCTGTTCATTGGAGTTTTCTTCCCTGGCTTGAGATCGACCATCCGGAATACTGTGCCGGTCTCGGTTGTAATCCCTGGAGGCTGATGAAGGAACTCGTCGTACATGGCGATGTCGGACTCTTCTTCAAGTGACGTCGGTATGTTGGTGGTTGCATATAGAAGGGCTATCTCGCCATCCGCGCCGGAGGGCGTAGAGGGCATGTAGTCGGGGACTTGTGCGTGGGAAAGGAAGACCGCCTCCCCTTCACTGCTGTGTGTTGTTATGTAGCGGTGGATATCTGGTAAAGGGTTATATTTGTGTGGGTGGTCGTCTTTGTCTTTATGCGTATGCATTGTGATAGACCTTCGCGTCAAGTTGTAGGTGGGGGGATTTGGAGACTTTCTCGAGCGTGCTTGCGAGCATTGATATTGTAGGATATATTTCTATAGTTTATGCGAGAGATAGAAAGAAGTCATCGTCGTGGAGTTCGAAAGCGACTTGATATGGGTGATGCTTTGGGATGATGATAGTATGATGCATTGAAAGTTGTGAAATTTATTGGTGAACCAGATATTGACAAAAACGTGAATACATGGATCGCAGCTTGCCAAAGTTGAAATATTTATTGAGGATGATTGTTTATTCTGTGCAAATACATTTTTCTCTAGATGGAAAGACAGGAGAAAACAACTGAAGCGCAGCAAATGCTTTAATGCCGCCTCGGACCTAATAGATTCGCAAATTTCGCACTCAGATGGTTCTCAAGCATACGCTTATGCCCATTCGAAACCTTCGACTTCTCATCCATGTGACTAGCAATGCTCTGGATGCACTCATCAAGCGTAGGACCACCTTCAAGAGCCGGGTCGTTCCCTTTGGCCTCGAAAACCTCCGCCCAAAGCTCCTCAAGCTCATCGGCCCACCCCAATGCATCCGCAAGCTTGCGCACTCCGTCATCGCACTTTCCCAGCATACAGACGTCATCTGGCCTATAGCCCATATCACCCGAGCGCTCCATGTTGATGAGCACTCGCGGAACGCCTTCTTTAACCTTCCTGGGTAGCTGCGAAGCCGGGGCAACTTTCAAGCTCGTTCCCATAACAAGCATAAGATCTGCCTCCGGGACTAGTTTTTCTTTCTCGTCGAACTCTTTAGGCAGCGATTGTCCGAAAAACACGATATTCGGCTTCACGGCCCCATCACATCCCTCCTTTAGGCAGTACGCAACTTGGCCGTTCCGAATGGCCTTCTTCATAAGATCATCAGGGTAATCGGCTTTGCATTTATGACAGTGCTGACTTTTCCAGTTACCATGTACCCAGAGAACCTTGTCTTCCGGTATGCCCGCGTCAGATTCCAGTCCATCCACATTCTGCGTGAATAGGAAATGAAGAAGGTTCTTCTTAGCTAGCAAGGCCAGGAAAGCATGAGATAAAGTGGGTTTTAGATTCCCCGGGTGCCGGATCCGAGCAAGAGCATAGAATGGCTCTGGGGTATGAGTAAAATAGCTGAATGTAAATGGCGCTTCGGGGAAGGGGAGACGCAGTGGCGCTAGCTTGGCATATAGACCGTTGGTTGGCGACCGGAAGTCTGGGATGCCAGCAGCGGTGCTAATACCGGCTCCTGTTAGAACGACGATCCGTGTGATTTGCCCACTTTTGATCCGGTCGGCAATCTGTTTAATGCCGGCGTCATCAGTACCAATACCCAGTCCGTTGCCACATAGCTGAGGCATTTTGGTGGGCGCGACGATTCTTTTTTTGTTGTTTGTGCCTTGATGTGGATGTGAAGTCCGGTCAGGAGTTTCGAGAGGGCGAGTAAAGGGCTAGGTAAGAATGACCAGGCGATGCTTTGTTTTGGTGTTTTCATGTACGAGGGGCCCCCAACGGATCCTGATGCCTGCCAAGGCTGATGAGTTGTTTCCTTGATTGTGGGGCCGATCCGCTGCGCTGCAGAAACAGACCAATCGACATTCTTTACAGAGGCACAACAATGAGCCTAGAGAGGAAGCAAAACATGAGACACAGATGGAGAACGAATGGCATTCGCATGAGGGGGGGGGGAGAGAGAGAGGAAGAGATTAGATCTTGCTAAGCTGTATGGAGAGCGGCTGGCGGTCTACCAACGCGGAAATACCTGCTTGTAGGTGCTATGCACCACCGGCAATGATTATTCGGAGGGCATGGCAGATATGCCTAGTTCGGAAAGCATATTCATCCACTCTGGAGTATCCAAGCCTACCCCGGCGTTGCCATCCAGCATTGCAGACCAGGTATCCTCCATGTTGAAGAGAGGCAATGATCCAGGATCCACAGCTGGGGGCCTTAGAGGACCACTCGAGGTGTATGTTTCTTGATCAGAGATTGGAAGTTGAACATTTTGAGTCACTGCACTGGTGGAAACAACGGACAGGTCTTGATTGCCTCTGGTAGATATATCGTGCTTCCAGTGCTTACGCATGACGCCCATCATCGCGTTGATTCCCTCACGTGCAATCGGCGAGACTTGTTGCGCACGACTCAGCATGCGACATGCATCTAGGACCTCTTGTTTCCGCTTCTCTGCAAGGACATCATTCCAATTGAAGCATACATCCATGAGCAGGATCACCGATGCTATGAAAACGTGATGCATTACGGCCCAGAAAAGGGTGCTCGTTGGTGCAAAGACTGGCTCCTCTTCGTCCATGACTCGTTTCACCTCTATGACCGTTCTGGCGGATTGGAGAGCCACCACATGGGAGTACGAGTACCGAGGTTCTTTGGCTCCTCGTACCAGCCACTGTCTATGCAGACGGCACCGTCTCGTTTGCCACCCTTGCTCAGCTAGAGACCTTTGCCATGCGAAAGATGGTCTCTCGAGGTATAGGTTAGCATGTTGGCGTTTCGAGGTTTGGTCAAAACGAAAAACTGAGGGCATTGCTGTATGTGCGTCGCGCCATTTGCGGTCCAATTCGATGATAATCTCGTAGGGGGGTTCCTCGCCATTCATGTGAAATGGGGCTAGCGCGTCCACAATTTCGCGGCAGAGTTCTGATAGTTTGATACGAGTTAAAGAGTAGGACATGCATGTTGGTGTTGAAATGGGTGCTTCCTTCCCAGTTTCTATGTCTTCGTCTTCAATGTTGAGCGGCATATTGACCTTCATATGCTTAGGCTGAATCGTGTAGGTAAACTCCTGCTGTCCACTAAGAAACCCGATTAACCTACACGAAGAAGCAAGTTAGAAGTTTGACTAAGAAGTGAAATTGCGTAGCAGGATAAGGGAATTGCGCTTAGGAAGACTTACCAGTCATAAGAAGCAATGTCCCACCACATCCTCCGCTTGACCTCTAGCTTTCTCTTGTCATATGCAACCATCTTTCGCTCCTCCACGGCTTTGGCTGAGTCTAGCATGTGCAAACCCAGGCTTTTAGCGACGTTGATTGAAGTACTATGGGCAAAGAATAAATTGACTGCTGGACTCAGAGCATCGTTTGGGAAGTAGTGGCCAATGATCAACGCGGCCTGTAGACCCGCCATTGTTGGGCGCGAGATGTAGTTACTCCGTTTGAGTGTAATGCCTGCAAGGTGTGCCATGTCTTCGCCGGAAACATCGCTACTTTTTGCCTCTCCTGGGGATAGCAGCTGAAAGAACAAGGATGCAGCAGCGACAGCAAATACAAGAGCCAGGTCGCCCATGTTCAAGGGTTGGCCAAACATAACACTCGTGTAGACATCCTTGAACTGCTCTTTCGTAGAAGAATAAATGGTGATGTGATATTGATATGAAAGGTGTTGGTTGTAGTATTCAAGAAGACCCATAGCATCACTTTCCGATGGAAGCTCGGCTACAATATCGCTTGTGAGGACCTTCTCGCTGGAGGCTGCAGGCTCATAACCGACGACAGCAGGACAAGGACGATCGGAATCTGGCGCATCTGTGCCCGATGGTCCTGTTGTCATATATGGGAAACGATGGCCCATTAAGATGGTCTCCAGTCGATCGGCCTCAGCTGAAGAGTCGTCATTTTGGCGGACGCCGGGGGTAGGCGTAGCCGGAAACGCGCCCGGCTGGCCTGAGACAGCTCGGTTGTCAAGCAACGCTTGCTCACGAAGATGAGGTTGTGAATGTTCGGAACCTGACGCGATACTTGATGCGGGGTGGGCAGGATCGCTATAGACGCAGTCCATACCTCGCTGGGAGCAGTTGCTGCAGGGCACGCGACGGTCGCATTTCTGTTTCCTTTTGCGGCAGAGTTCACAATTGGCCGGGAACTGCCTGGGGAACTTGTTAGACTGCTCTTCTAATTCAGGCGATGTCTTTCTTTTTGCTGGTATCTTTCTTTTTGGCGTCATTTCGGCGGAGAATAGGCAGCGAAGCAGGCTGTGAAGGGCCGGAAGAGTGTGTGGAGAAGAAATCGGAGTCTCCGAAGCGTCGGTGGGTCACGTTTAGTATTTACAACAAAGAAAGAACCTCATCGCCCTAAACGTCCAAACTAAAATCAAAAGTGGCCTAAGCAAATCCATACTTTTCCTGGTTCCTTGAGATTTATTTATCTGACCAGATAATTACGAGTATGAAACTCTATATGGATCGGAACATTAGGGTAAGATACCACAAGACCGCTGCGTATATTATGCGAAGTTAAGTATGTAAAAGGTATTTGGAACATACATAGTTTTCCACTAAAATTCTAGACCTTCCTCAATGCAGGAAAGTGATTTCACACATTCAGCCTCATCTCCATATTCCCACAACCTCCTCGCGGGTTGAGAGCACCCCGTGTCGCCCGGACGATCAGGCACTCTCTATGGACCCTTTGACCTCACGATCGCCTCCATCGTCGATCTTGCTGTCTCTTCTCGTGCCTATAAGCTTCAAATCAGATTATTCACACGGTGGGAGGCTCACCGGTGAAATAATCAAGCTCACAATAGGAAATTCAGAAGAGCCTGGGACACAGCAAGAGTGCGGAGGACAAGTAGTAGGTGGGGACATAAAAGAGGTGGAATGTGGCCTTATAGATACAAATTCATCGAGATATTCACTCCAAAAAAAATACTAGGCAACTGCGACAAAAATGTGAAGCTGGGGCTTATCATGTGCTAGCGTCTGTTATCAAAACTTTCTTCGCTCCGACTGGCCACCTTTTGGGACATTACTTCAACATCGGTCACAACCATAATGTTCTCGTTCCCAGCAACCCCATGCTGTCGCATCAGTTCCTCCTCTGACTCAGTAAGTGTCTGGGCCATATCCACAAGGGGGGTCCTGGCCTTTTTCAACGATGGTTGTTTATACCGATCCATGCTGGCGAGTCGATGCCCAGACGTGTTCTGGGCTGATTGGTTAGAGCTGCCAACAAAGCTAGTGAAAAGCGATCGTAGGGCTGGAAGGTTAACAGCAATCACGGCAACTTGGATCTCAATGCCGGCCACAATAATCATACGTCCCATCACGTATGGCGTGTTCTGAGCATCCGAGATGAGCTGTTTCTGTACAATGAACCGGCACAGGGCCGTGACCACGGATAAAGATCCAAAAGCCATGATTCCTAGCACAAGCATCTTACGGCGTGTGCTCATTTGCAAAGGAAGAATCATTGGAATCGGGAGGATGAGAATAATTATGTCTGAGAATGCGTTCTTCAATAGCAGGTGAAATCAGTTGTGGTATCTTTCAAATAAACACGATGGTAAGCATACCAGGGCGGTAGGCACCATTTGAACAATATATTGGTTGAGATATTGAGCATCGGGATACTGATTGGGGTGAAAGTAAGCCTGAAGAGGCCGAACTTGTAAGAAGGCCAGGAGCCATTCAATGACCAAGAGAAGCACACAGAGAGCCATCGTGCTGTATACAACCCGCCGGAACCTTTCATCAGGCGACAGACGAAGGTAGAACAATAGGAAAGTCTCTTTCAACGTGAAATGGGTGAACATATAAAAGATTTCTTCCACAAAAAGCCACTAGTCATGTCAGATCTAATTTGATATCAAGCTTTTGGCCACCTAGTCAACTCACAGTATTGATTTTCTCCCCAATGTCCGCTGGCGCTTCACTCGCGGGTCTAAAGAGGTTAGTTGGGCGATATTGAAACTTGATTAGATCTCTGACTCACAGTGCACATCCAGCACCAAGGAATATGTAAAGTATAGCCTGTTGTATGACATTGACGAACTATATCCAGATGATAATCAGAAGGGGTTGGCGGGGATTTGGGGCGAGGATGGGAACAACACTCACGAACAAAAAGCCTGCAGCCACATCATCATTACCAAGGGCTTTCAGACGCCATCGACAGTATAGCCGGAGAAGAATCGACGACGTCCCAAGAGCAAATGCAGTTGAAATGATCACATACGACCAAATCTGCAGGCTATGGCCCATTTTGCGAGGGATGATTCATAGCTAAATCGCCGCGTTTTGCGACTGTGCGGTTTATATTAGTGTGCCCAGATAAAGGAATTGAATCCCTGTCACTATTTGAACTTTAAAATTCATCTCAAAATTAAGACCCCAATACGATCTGGCAGATCATTGTTCGGGAAGGGCTTGGAGCATTAGTACCTGCCGCTCATCATGTCACAGTCTTTGCTCCACAGCGGGAAATGGACCCCGGCAATATACCAGCCGCGCCTATCAACGGGGTTCTTGAGACCAGGCTACCAGTCAAAGCCGCCTGACGTACACGATGGATGGAGGATGGGCGATCAACGCACTAGAATGGATCCCGCTCCAAGTTCCGCGCAACAAAAGTACATGACAGGCCAATCGAACCTCAATAAGCCGACCCAAACAGCAGGCATGAGTCTCGATCGGCCTGGATTGGTCGGAACACGAGTCAGTAGGCCCCGGGGGTCAGGAGGAGGTATCCTAGTCCCTTCAGCGAACTTCTTCCCGGGTTGTTTCCGACGGAGCAAGTTGAAAGTGCTTCCCCGCTATGGGTGGGTACGTACCTCCTTACTAGCACTCAATCCTTATAAGGATTATTTTCCAACTTATCCCTTCTGACTGCCCCCTCAAAAAAAAAAAAGAAAACACACCTCTCCTTGTCGTTTGCTCAAAATTTCGCTATGACTAGCCCAATAGAAGGCGTAATAGTCGCTTTGAACGCCGATTATGCCTCCTCTGGGCTTTCCGCGATACTGTTGGGGATTTTAGCCCATGTGACAGTCATTCGTCCCTTGGCTGTAGAGGAATATCTGGGTGAAATATTCACGACATATGCTGTATCTGCTGTTATTCTGGGCTATGCATATAGATTCATCGCAGGACTTCCCACTGTGCAGACATTAGCCCGCGTGGCATGGGGCTTATCAGCATTCAATGTTGGTTTGTTCTTTAGTATCGCAGTGTACAGAGCATTCTTTCATCCCTTGCACCGTTTTCCGGGTCCTTTTCTGTCTAAAGTCAGTCGGTTCTACGACGCATATCTGGCAGGTCGGGATCTTCAATACCATGTTGAACTTGAGAGACTTCACAAGACGCATGGTGACTTTGTACGCACAGGTAATGTTGACCCTTTTTTTTGGGGTATGACGGAGATATGAATTGACAAAATGATTACCTCCAGGCCCTCGCGAGCTCTCTATTGCCGACGCATCTGCAGTGCCACTTATATACGGCCCGTCCACTAAATGCAAGAAGTCGACATTCTATGCCCAAGTGGACGTCCACACCGAGAATGTTTCGGTTCACCACACGCGTGATTTTGAAGAGCACCGTCTACGACGCAAAGCGTGGGATCGTGGTTTCAGTATTAAGGGTATGATCTGCTCATTTCCACTACATATATGACTACAATAATCTCACTATCTTCTGCAGCTCTGAGTGACTATGTGCCCCGTGTTCAATCCAAAGCGGATAAGCTCGTTGCGTACATCAAGAAAAGCAATTTTGCCCCAATTGACGTTACGACATGGGCTATGTTCCTGAGTTTTGATGTCATGGGGGATGTCGGTCTTGGGAAGGACTTCGATAACTTGGGCACAGGAGTGGAACATCCCGCTATCAAGGCAATCCACGACCATATGGGAGTTATTGGAACCATGGGCCATTTACCATGGCTGCTTAACATTGTGAATCGAATTCCTGGGGCTGCATCCGGATATTCCAGCTTCTTCGATTGGTGCGGCGGTGAGATCGAGCGCAAATGGCAGACATGGGACAAAGACCACGCCCCGCAGGATATTGTCTCTTGGCTGCTGAAAGCCTATTGGGAGAAGGATGTCTCAGCCCCTCCTTCGCGTGAAGCTCTGGATCAGGACGGTAGAGTCATTATCATTGCGGGAAGTGATACGACAGCAACGACCCTTGCTGCAATGCTGTACTTTCTGGCGAAGTACCCGGCCGTCTTGCAAAAATTGCAGACCCAAATCGACGAAATACTACCAGAAGGCTCGGAACTGTCGTATGATAAGATTAAAGCAATCACCTATCTCGATGACATTATCCAAGAGACACTTCGCCTGCGGCCGCCTCTAATGACAATGGTTCCTCGTGTTACACCGCCAGAAGGAATCACTGTTCAAGGAAGACATATCCCCGGAGACACCAATGTATTTGTTCCTGTGAAGTTCGTACAGGAAGACGAAAGATACTACAGCAATGCAAAGACCTTCATTCCAGAGCGTTGGACTGAGCAGAAGGAACTACGAAAACCAGATGCTCCGTATTTCCCCTTTTCACTTGGTGAGTGTCGACGATCATACTATTTCTCATTGTCACCCACAATCGGATCCCCGCTAACATAAATTAGGACCATACGGGTGCCCCGGAAAGGGCTTAGCAATGATGAGCCTCAAGATCTCACTCTCTTCGTTGGCCCAGAAATATGATTTTGGTTTCCTGCCAGGTGAGGATGGTGGAGACTTCGAGACCAAGGCACTGGACACATTCACCACTTATCTACCTCCCCTGCAAATCCAATTCAACCCTCGGCAATAATGGTCTATTCAATGTATTTTGCCTGATAGCACTTGCAAATTTTCCATTTAAAGATTGCCAATATAGTTTTTGCGAAAATAAATTTGTGTTTTGGGCTTTCCACCAGACTGCGTTAACATTGTTGTATCTCCTCTGTAACCAAACAATACACCCCAGGCGCCGATTCTGATGAATATGTTGATCAAAATTAACAGAGGATATAATAAATTCGGTGGCAGAATGAACAGTGGTCTATATGTCACTTACGGTAATGTGAAACTGTGCACACTTTTGATAATAGAGCTATTAATACGGGTGATCAACCTTGGAACGGGCCGAAGTATATTTGGAGTCGGCCAGTGCTTTACGCGGGTAGATTTGATCGGATAGTTAATCCAAAAGGCATTTATAAGCGCAATGAATTAGTCCGTCATTGTGCAAATACGTCTGGCTCTACTTGGCGTAACTGTGTTTGATGTATGAACAAAGAGCCAAATACGGAGTAGATTACCTTTGAGGCCAAACGAGGATAATTCTTTGATATAAAAAGAAATCTGACACTCCAATGGCAAATCAACCTGGTAGACCAAAATGCATAAGGAAGCTTTGTAGCAATGTATCTTATCAAGCTCAAAGTACTTCCAAAGTTGAAAGAGACTTGCAGAATCATGGTCATCGTAGGAGATCTCTTCCGGATTTAAATACGCTCGGTGGAAGCTCCCAGTATCTCAATATCATCCGCAGCATTCCAACGATCACAATCTCCCGAACAAACTCCAAACCCATCGAGCTTCACAAAATAACAAAAATTGTTATATAATTAATATGCCTCAAGCTCGCGAGGACAAGAAGGTTGGTGCTAAGAGACGCGGGACGCATAGAGAACATGAAAAGCGTCAAAAGCGTGACAAGCACGATAAGCGTGATAAGAAGGACAAGAAGAACAAGAAAGAGAAACGCAGGGGGTCTGATCGCGAAGATAGCTCACGAGCGAAAAAGATCGCGAAGAGGGGTATCCTGAGAGTCTTCTGTGCAGGGAACATCGCAAAGCCGAACCTCGGAAAGCCCGAACCCGCCTTTGAGACAGAGCGTGCACACGAGGAGCCTCCGATCATACACTTCAACGAGGTACCAGAAGGATGGAGCTTTGATGATGGGGACATCGATGAGAAGTAAGTTAGCGAATTCCTCGTTCTCGGGGCTAGAGCCACGCAGGAAATGGCGGGGGTTTCGAGACTTGCATGACACAAAGAAACTAACTTCTTGCAAAGTGATATCGACGCAATGATTAAACGTTGCGATGAGCGAATTCACCAAGGCATCATGCCACAGTGGTGGACAAGGAAACGGCAGATATATTGGGAAGCTAAGGAGCGATCTGAGATCATCCAGAAAGAAACCAGGGGGTGTTTCCAGTGACATTTCTATCCGTCTAAAGTATCTTGAAGAAGTGGCACATGACCTTTTAGCTAACGGAGATATATTCGAACAGTCAAAAAACGTGGACGCGATAATAAGAGCGTATGCGTTAGGGGATTTAACTTGGAACGATGGTCTTGTCACATATTGGTCGCAAGGAACGCAGTTATCTCTGACGCCAACCCAGTTTAATTGGACCGACTTTGATAAGTATAGCGAGGAGGCAGCTAACTCTGGAGGTCGCCGGAGCTTTTGGGTAGAAGGCGTAAGTAATTTTGATTTTTTGTTGGTTTTATTAAGATACTGATTGGTTTCTCAGTTGAACGGACCTGGTCCCGCACCAAACTATCCAGCGCTTGCCGAAACTAAGAATCTAGATGCCACGATACAAGCTAGCGGAGCTCATGTCCATTCCGTGAGTATCACATGCAAATTGATATGATTAGGTGCTAACATGGTGATAAATATACAGATAGAGTTTTGTCTCCGAATCCCACCTAAAAAAGGTGAGGTTGCGGATAGCCCGAATGACAAAAAAGACAAGGATAGTAAGACCGGCCGAGAGATTAAAGGAGACAGGGAGCTTCCGCTTGAGTTCATTGACGATACAGCATCTTCTGTAATGGTTATATACGAGGACGATCTCGCTCAACTAGAAGATATCTTTGGACGGCCAGCAAGACCGATGGGCAGCTTTATTGCTGCTGGATTGAGCGAGCTTGTTGTCATGGAAACAGTCAAGTTGGAAGTCACGATGAGAAATAAAGAGAACATCCAGATGATTGACTGGGTACCGGTCCAGGTTGCTATTAGACCTGGAAATCCATTATACCTTCCCCCCCGACTCAGTGGACCTTGGATGAGGGGGAAGTTCTATGTTGGATCTTCTCCAAACAGCGCGGGAGAGCTCATTGTGAGCACGAACAAGAAGCTATTCACGCGCGAACTTGATGCAGCAAACGCGGAACAAATGCCAGACCTGCCGCCAGCAACATTAAAGTATGTGTCGTCCATATTTAACATCCCGCAGACAGACCCAAATCGACTTCAGTACTACCAGAAAGAACTTCCGGGGGCGCCTTCACGCATAAAGCCCCCCGCAGAAGTTTACTTGGATTATAGCGACTTTGATGATGGCGACTTCGAGTATCTAAACGCTCTACCAAATTGTATCGATTCATCTGACGATGAAAATGGATCTGGCGACGAGGATGAACCTATTGAGGGGGATGTATCTGTCAGTGCGTATGAATCTGGTAATGAAGACGGATCAATTTTATCCGAAGCAGGAAGATTTTCCCCTGATCCCGAAGAAAGCCACATTACACAAAGCCAGTTCCCTCGGGTCTCATCCCCCTTGCGTGATGGCAAAGGACATTCCTCTGATAACGACGACGAGGAGTCGCCTTCTGATCACGAACAAAACTTCAGATCCATGGAAGGACAACATTCAACCGACAAGGACGTCGAGGAGTCGCTTCCTGATCAACCGCATCCAGACTTTAAATCCACAAATATGGATTCATCTGACGAGGACGACGAGGATGTCGAGGATGTCGAGGATTTCGAGGAGTAGCTTTCCAATCATGGGGAAGGCTGCAGATCCAGCAATGGATCAGGAATCTAAAAACCGGACGGACGGGATTATAGAGCTAGAAATTAATGCATTTATTTTCCTCCCTATGTTTCTAGTTTTTCAATGTAGCTTAGCTTATATTTATACCATAAATTGCCATTTTCCTGCTTAGTGGCTGTAAATTGCTATCAAATTGCGCCCATGTTAAGAAATTATCTCTAGATGAATTCGCTAATTCGAATTACCTAAAGTCAACCAATGGAACTGAAATATCAATCAATCCATAAACTTTCCATACCACTTGAGACTTTACTGAGCACTGCTATACTACAAGATCCTAGTCGTACCTGTGAAGAGGGGCGTCACCAGGATATCTAAAACCAGAGAGATTGGATTTACCGTAACCAATTAGGTTCCCTGCCTAGGATATTGCAGGGATTAGTGTAATCTTAGAGCCGTGTTTAGCTTCATACGAGACCTACATTGAGTCTTCCATATTTTCCTACCTACCAAATACCGTCCAAGGCTTCTCTCCTGTTACTATACTACATCAATTCTTGGCCTGCCTTGCCTGCACCACTATCCCAATTCGAACTAGATCATTGTGACACTATCCAAGGATGTACTTTATTCATTGAAGATATATCATGGAAGCATTTATTCAAAGAACTGGGGTGAAATTAACTCGACATGCCAAATTCAATAGCGCACTTCCACCTGCTTATCGATTTCATATCTACCACGAAATCGGGATACCCTAACATAAAATCACACACCATCTACGAAGCCATCGCCCCCCGCAGCGGTGTCAATTTGCATGGACTCCATTAATCCACATACCTCGAAAAGCTTGCGTGGTCCCATTTCCGCTGGTATTCCAACAACTCCATCGTTTTTCAATCGCTCAAGGGCTGAACGAATACCAATATAAGCGGGAGTGATTGATGCAAATGAAAATATCATTATGCGAAATCCCATCTCCTGGGCCTCTTTCGTGGTTATCAAGGGAGTGGCTCCATTTTCAACCATGTTCAAGAGCAGAGGCCATGGGGCTAGATCCTGGACTGCCTGTCGAGCCTGCTCTTTCGATGTAAAGCCCTCAAGAAGACCTACATCAGCTCCAAGATCTCTGGCTGCTTTCAAACGAGCTATGCATTCATCGTAACCATGTTGCTGTAAGGCGTCAGTCCGCGCGATTAGAACGATATCTGAGTGCAGACGTTCTTTCGTCATTTTGGCAGCACGGATGCGCATGACATATTCATCCAGAGAAACAACTTTTTTCCCAGCAAGGTGGCCACAGCGTTTGTTCTGGATCTGATCTTCAATGTGGAACCCAGCGACACCTGCTTGGATATACTGTTGGACTGACTTTGACACTACGAGAGGGCCTGCAAGGGATTAGAACTCAGCGTATTTGCAACATTTTTCCCTTGACATACCCCCATATCCAGTATCCATATCTGCGATCAGCGGGGGACCGAATGGATCGAGGCTAGCGATCATTTCTGCATTGGTTCTCATGTCATGCAGTTGGGCTAGGCCAAGGTCGGCCATTCCCAGTCGGGATGCTGTTGTTCCTGCACCAGTCTGTGCATGTCAAAAAACTGTTCTCAATGGAACTCTAGGTGAAGGGAGGTCCAGCTTACCATGTACATGGCCTTGAAGCCCAATTCCATGGCTACTCTAGCACTCAGGCCGTCGTAGACTCCAGGGCAAACAATGAGCTCATTGGTGTCTTTAATCATGCGACGCAACTTGGATGCTGCAGGTTGAACATAGAGTGATACGGCAGGCTCCTGCCGTATCCCGTTGACTTCATAGAAGCCGTCTCTCTCGACCAAGATAGAAATCGTCATACTGATCAGACAATTGGAACTGTGAACTTTAAATGAAGTGTAAGAATGTTGGGGAAGAGCTGTGAGACCAACGATTCTACTTATAGTTGTGATACCACACGTGCGGAACGACAATTCCCGACCCGCCAGATCATTCCCATCCAAAAAAGACATGCAGCTTCTTGGCCATGAGGAAGTCGCGATATTTTTTTTTCTCTCGGGTCGAGGCCTGCGTAGTTCAAGCACACGCCAAGATGGATGGCGTTCCTCCACAGCTGTTGGGTGATGTTGATGAAACATTGGAGCGCGAATGTCGAAAATGCCAAGCAACGGCGTCACAGAGCGGGATCACCATATCATTTGTTCAACAAGAGAAGTGCGGAACATTATCATCATAGATTAATTACTGGGCGCAAATACGGGGCCTTGTGGAAGCAGATCCTACAATAGGTCATGCTGTTTTTGTAGCTGGTGGACCCCACCCGCATCTGCCAACGTGGTTCGGGGGATATATTGATGTCCGGGGCAGGAGATAAGTGGATCAATTTGGCCCCGAATCCCCAGACAAGATGATTGACTGGAAGACACTAGCGCGTGCAGAGATTGCCACGCGCCTCCTTATCTCATTGTATGCAAGAAATTACGCGAAACGATGCATAACGGAGAAAAGAAGCAAGAGTAAGTCCGTCTTGGCCACTAGAACTCCTCGGCTCCTGGGCCTCGACTGTGGCTGGATTCATCTTCGGGAGATCAGCGGAATCGACCGTAGCTCCCGTCATCCGGCCACTTTAATTTTAGCTAGGGCAGGGGAACCTTTGTTATCTAGACTATGAGGTGATATTTGTTCCACATTTTGACGTTCAAAATGCAATACCCTTACTTCTTCATATGTTGTGTATACTAGTTGCACTGCCCCGTCTAACGTGAAAAGCAGTCAGCCCTGAGGAGCATGCAGGGCTAAAGTCTCGGCATGGCAACCGCTGAAGACCATGGTCTGCTTGGCAAACCGACGCTTACTGCCCGAAGGAGGAAATATCGGCAACGCCGACCGGAGTTGAAAGTTCTAGGGTCCATGCGTAGTAAATGTGACTGGCGAGCCTGAAAGTGCGCACGAGATGTGCGTAACTTGTGATTCCGGAGTCCGCTCTTGGCAGAAGGCTCGGCATCGCTTAGAAACCGACATTATATTGGGGTTTTTTTCTCTCTCGGATGAATGCAACGTTGATAACGAAGGGGAGGCCAAGAAGAGGGGAAGGACTGGGAAGAGATATCGACAATTTTTACAACTCGTTGGGGATACCTTGCTAGCTTCCATACCCTTCCCGCCCCTAGAATTTTGAAATATTTCGACGTACCTTCAGCAGGGCAGATATAGGCCCATAATGAGGTTGAGCAGATTCTTTCGAGCTGAAATTGAACCTCAGCATGCGGATGTGCTCTTATTCACCTGCTGTCTGACATCTGGCCTAGTGGACAGCACCATTTATAATGGTACGGAGCTTCAAATGTTATGGTGACCGTGATATGATAACTCAATAACACCTTGGCAGCCTATACAACATTCGTGTCGATGCAAACTGGTACGTTTCTCAAGAGGGATCTAAGCTTCTTCAAGTGACTGACAGACCTGCTCGGTATGTAATAGGGAACACGATATTCGTTGGACTGGGGGCTTCGAACCAAAATTCCCGACCATACGGATGGGCACGATCCCTGACCTCTATTGTCTGTTTTATAATCGGTTCTTTTCTTTTTGCGAGACTAGATCGTGTCCTCGGGTCTCGTTGCCGTGGATCCTTGATGCTATCATTCTTCATCCAAGCCAGCGTCATCATTCTCACTGCGAGTCTGATTGAGGGGGGAGTCATTTCCAGCACTAGTCAGCTAAATGGTTCGTCGGTTCCAATACAGTGGAACCAGGAGATACCTATTGTTCTTCTTAGTCTGCAATCAGCAGGACAGATTGTGGCAAGTCGTGCCTTGGGCTTCAATGAGATCCCGACTGTGGTAATTACAAGCCTGCTCTGCGACTTGATGTCGGACCCCCAGTTGTTTGTTTGGGGGAACAATAAGAGAAACCGTCGCATTATTGCATTCGCTGTTACTCTACTGGGCGCCATTGCAGGAGGTTGGGTAACCAAAGCTTCGCAACAACTCACTCCCACTCTCTGGGTGTCAGCTGGTATTAAAATGGCCGTGGCTTTTACTTGGGGATTCTGGCAGGAAAAATAGACCGAAAAAAACTTCGAAGAGATCATGGGGTCGGAGGAGATGAGGGTAATACTAGAAAGCTAAATGTTCATTAGAGTTACAACTGGGTCAAACGTGGGGGCAGGGTAGCTACAGTGGTACGTCAAACGCATATGAAATAACGAACAAGCACAATCCCGGCTATCCACTTTTGTAAAACGAGAGGTAGATTTGGACTACTGATGTGAGCAGCTTCGCTAGTACGCCACGAAAGATTGTCTCTGACCTTGTTTATACCATACTAATTGACCTCTTGGTCATCAATGGCATTATTATGGTGAAATATCTTGTGACCCAATTCTACCTAGGTTCACAAGGTTGTGAAATTTGATCCGTCTATTATTAGTCAACAAATAGAGCCTAAAGAATGTTGGTCTTGATTGGCTTTTTCGAGCCCAGAAACTCGCACCTTTCCAATATCCAATCTTTGTGGAGGATTAGCTTGACTTACCAAGTACACTTTACTGTCATCAAAACACCTTCCTTCCACCGCCTGTTGCATAGCCAAATAAATCGAAAGCAAAGCAAATACATCTATCAATCAAAAGCTCGAAGCAAGAAAAAAGGAGGAACAAGATTGAAGTCTTAAGGACCCGCTTCTAAGCCCCTGAACATAGCAGATAATTGATGCTAGGTTCTAAGGTCTAACAGTTCTTGGTGGCTTACGCCATTTTCTTTTTTAACATTTTGAAACTGGAAATCGGAAACGTGGGCAAAAAGTAATGGAAAGCAATAGGAATTACGATCAACAGGAAGGGGTATCTAGATCAAACACATGGAAAAACATGTAAACAGCATTGGAAAACATCACGGAAGAAACAAATAATCAAATGCAGCAACAATGAAATCTTTAATATCCTCCCAACAAGGCATATGGACACAAGCAAGCAATGCCAAAGTAAAACCCAAAATAATGCCAATTACAGCATACTTCAGAACAAGAAAGTGTGGAGCCGCCGCGATGTCGTTTTCATAATTAGCAATGGTGAGCAAAAGTACCAACATGATCTCTTTCATGAACCAAGTGGACAAGGCCCAAAAGGCAATGCAGTCAAGATATGGTAGAATCTCTTCCGCAACTCGAAAGAACAATTCCACCTCATAAGAAGCATCGGGACACTCATCGTTGTTAAAAGGGTCCATAACGAGGACAAGGGCGAATCTAAAGAAAAAGGTAATTAGCTTTCATCACTAGAGAAACAGGAATATTCAGTAAATGGTATTGAGAGGTAGGACACATGGGACTGGATTGAAAATGACAGCCTGTAGGGCTTCAGACAGATTGATTTCAGTCAAATCAGGCAACAAAATTGAAATAAATATTAGTATCTACCTTCAGGAAAGCAGCATAGATAAATGGAAGGAGTAATAGTGTATGAAAGTTAGAGATGGACTTGCATGTTAGCAACTTGTGGCTGGTGGTGATTGAAAAGGTCAAAATCGATAGGATCAATGCGAGTGTAGGTGTGGAGGGCGATGGAAAAAAAGAAGTTGGAGACATCCGTGATGGCCTTTGAGGCTTATCATTCATTATTATAGGTGCGTGATGGTATTTGAAGGCAAGGCCGGTCAGGATGTCATCTTCTTGATAATGCCTGATAGAAAGCCCCGCGAATATATGATGTTTGATATCATAGCGAGATCCCAGGAGTGGTAGTATATGAAGATGAAAATCTCATGATTGTTCTACCTGGAGCGGAATCGCCTTAAATATATGATATTGTTACTCATCTACAAGTTGCACGACATAAGGGAAATCTCCACTACAATACTTTGTCGGTAACCCATAATACACAATCTTCCCACGGCTTACTCATCGGTATCAGCGGTTGAAAGGGTCATTTCCGGGTTCAAGCTCGGTAAGTATTCCAAACTGCTTCCAACTACATGTCCTTTCTATGGAATTGGGTCATCTCTCACGTGGTTTCGTGGTACTTTCCATCTTCCGGGTACTCGATATCGGGTTTGCCAGATCATAACCGCTTCGTGACCAGACGCGGCTGATTCACATTACCATCAAAAACATGAAAGTCATGGTATGCTTAGCTGCTGGTATCTGGAATCCTTACTGCCCCTCATGTTCTCATCTTACTAGGCATTTTTTTCGTTGGGGGTTGATTATGGCTTCATGTTTAGAAGAAAAAAAAAACCTCCATCCGATGAACAGGCTACTAGGTGGGAGAATATGAAAAAATATTGCCGATATATGATAAGATGTAGTTTGATATCACATGACCTGCATGTAGGGCTTTGGTGCGGCTCGAAAGGGTTCACGCAAGCAGAAGAAAAACTTGAATTTAACCCCAGCGGCCGGCTACAGTATGACAAGCTGTAGATTACGTAGAGTGACATTTCTACCGAAAAGAAAGAATTGCTCATCAATGCGATCGCATCATTTTAGAAAGATCCTCGAAAGCAGCGCGGCGCTTTTCCACGATATCGAAAAACCTCTCGGTCGGCGGGAATGCTCCGACAATGATATGGTCTTTTCCGCTTGTAAACCCTTCAATTGCCTCGTCGGTGAACTGTTTCAGTTGTATGCCAACATTTCGACCCGTCTCTTTACCCATGTAGTCATGTAATTCGGCTGGGGAGGTTAGTTGTATATTCTCGAGACTAATGTCTGCGCAAACCGAAGATACGGATGACCTACTTTGAACAGCTGGAGGAGACAGCTCAATAACCTTCACATTTTTATTGCGCAGGTTCTCGCGTAAAGACAGAATGTAAGAGGCCAGAGTTGCTTTCGTAGCGGAGTAGAAAGCAACCCATGAGCCAGGGATGACCGCAAGGTTTGATGTGGTACTATATTCATTAGCATCCATCTGAAACAATCCGATATGCTCACTCACAACGCGAAGCCAGTGGGAGTTTCCTTCTGGTAAAAAAAGGGTAGGAATGCATTCGTCAAAGCCACAATGCTGAAGAAATTAACGTCAAATTCGTGGCGGACCTCAGCCAGGTCGATTGTCTCAGGTTTGCTCAGGTCATATGGTTTCTGGATACCCGCATTAAGCAGCACAAAGTCGATATCCGGATGCTTCTTGGTTATACTGCAGCGAATTAACACCGTCAAGGGCTTGTAATACAATTCCGGCCTTACCTGTGGACAAAGGCGGGGATCTTGTCTATTTCGGATACGTCGAAGGCAACACCGTCGGCTTTCCCTTGACCGTGGGTATTCACAAAATCATCGAGGCGTTCTTGGCGCCGACCAACTGCTGTTACCTTGAGCCCGTTTTGAACGAAGCGATCAGCAAGGGCTCGTCCGATACCAGCAGTGGCGCCAACGATGAGGATATGTTTGTAGGGGAATGACATTTTTGGAATCAAACCAAGGATCGACGTAAGATAAAACTGCGGTTATTGCGTCTGGTATTATGATTGGAATAGTCGTAGGTAATACCAATCTCATCTGCGGACCCCCAGATATTTATGCTCGAGTGCTCTGGCGCAAATCCAAATGAATCGTGATAGGACCCTCCAAGGCCGTTCAAACGGTGATTATGTCATAAAACCATCATAACCCCGAAAATCCGGATTGTCGGCGCACATCGAATCAAACACTGTAGAACCACAATTAAGATGAAAATCTTAGTATACTGGGAAGCCCCTAGACCGGATACCGAGCTGGCCGATGCCGAGCTGCCCCACATTCTTCAGGAAAGCCAGACCCTAACTCTGTGCAGAACCACATAATCTCCGGAGTTAATGGGACCGGAGACCGATACCAAAGCTGGGGTGTATCTACATGCAGGTCCTTCTTACTGGAGATTGGTTCTACAGGTATATTGATCATTGCGCCTAATTCACCAATATAGCTAAATGTCTGTCTAAGAAGCGCCACCGTGAAACGGACTCATGCCTATCAACCTGCGCAAGAAATAAAGTTTACGCAGGAGTTGTAGTATAGCTGATATATTTATAACTATTTGAGGTCTTTCGAGAAATCAATCTTCGACTCTAATAAATCTAGATCACAGCATAACCGAAATATACACCCAGGCAAAAAAAAAAAAAGAA
>KZ118959.1:277850-341441 GCA_002153405.1 Mycosphaerella populi pn0402 | reverse complement strand
CCTCCTTGGCACCGGGCTCAAAGACACCGAAGGTACTGGGGTAAGTAATCATGAATGCAGCAAGCTCATCCTTGTGCTTCTGGGCCTTGGCCTTCAGATCAGCCAAATCAAGGTTACCAGTCTTACTGTCACACTTGATAGTGACAACACGCATACCAGCCATAGCAGCACTAGCAGGGTTGGTACCGTGCGCGGACTGGGGGATCAGACAGATATCGCGCTTGGCGTCACCCATAGCCTCCTGGTACTTCTTGATAACACGCAGACCGGCGAATTCACCCTGTGCACCAGAGTTGGGCTGGACAGTGACCTCGGCCATACCAGTAATGTCAGCAAGCTGCTTCTCCAGGTCATCAATCATTCGAATATAGCCCTTAGCCTGTTCAGCGGGCATGAAAGGATGCATTTGAGAGAACTCGGGCCATGAAACGGGAATCATCTCGGTAGTAGCGTTGAGCTTCATTGTGCAAGAGCCGAGAGGAATCATGGAGTGAGCCAGCGAAAGATCCTTTGACTCGAGGTGGCGGATGTATCGCAGCATCTCGGTCTCGGAGTGGTGGGTGTTGAAGACCGGGTGGGTCATGTAGGGAGTAGTACGTTCCAGGCTAGCGGGAAGCGACGCAACAGACAGAGCACCGTCAATTGCAACGGGCGATACGCCCTTGTGAGCAGCGAAAAGGCTGAGAATATCAGACACCTCATCACGTCCAACAGTCTCGTCCAGAGAAAGACCAATCTTGTTGCCACCAAAGGAACGCACGTAGAGCTTCTGTGCCTGTGCCTCGGCAATAAGGGCATTTGCCTCAGCGGCATCAGCCAGCTCGATCGTCACAGTGTCAAAGACAGCATTGCCCTCGGTGTTAGACCGAATGGGAACGTTGTAACCAAGAGAAACAAGCTTCTCCCGGAGCAGAGAGGTCATGGACTGGATACGCTGGGCAATTGACTTGAGACCAGCGGGTCCGTGGTAGACAGCGTACATAGCAGTCATGTTGGCAAGAAGGGCCTGAGCGGTACAGATGTTACTGGTAGCCTTCTCACGGCGAATGTGCTGCTCACGAGTCTGGAGAGCTAGACGGAGAGCGCGCTTTCCAGTGCGGTCCTTGGACACACCGACAACACGGCCAGGAACCTTGCGCTTGTACTTATCAGCACAGGCGAAGAAAGCAGCGTGAGGGCCACCGAAGCCCATGGGGACACCCAATCGCTGGGCATTACCGAATGCAATGTCGGCACCGAACTCTCCAGGAGCCTTGAGCAAGGTCAGAGCGAGCAAATCAGTTGCAACACTGAAAGTACCACCCTGTCCATGAATGGAGTCACTCAAGGCCTGGAAGTCGTTGATACCACCCTCGGTATCAGGGTACTGAGCAAGAACACCGATCAGGTTGTCGCCCTGCTCCTTGATCACCTTGAAGTCATCGGCCAGAATATCACCCACAACCAACTTGATTCCGAAGCCCTCAGCTCGGGATTGCATAACGGCCAGGGTTTGGGGGTGCACGAGATGGGACACAACATATGCCTTGTCTGCCTTCTTCTGCTTAGAGGTGGGCGAAGTAGCGAAGGACATGGTCATGGCCTCGGCAGCAGCCGTAGCCTCATCCAAGACCGAGGCATTGGCGAAGGGCAGACCAGTGAGGTCAGCACTCAGTGTCTGGAAGTTCAGCAGATACTCAAGACGACCCTGGCTGATTTCAGGCTGGTAGGGGGTGTAGCTGGTGTACCAGGCGGGATTCTCGAGGACGTTCCTTAGGATTACAGGGGGCACAATTGTGGGGTAGTAGCCGGTTCCAATGTAAGTTTTGCCCGAGACATCGATTTGCTTGCGGTAGGTGTCCAACAGCTTGAGCATATCAGTCTCGCCCAAACCACCCTGCACGCTGGAGCGGTACAAGTTGATATCAGCGCTGGGCTCGGTCACTGTGAGGTTCTTCTTGGACAGGATGTCCTCGGGGAGCACCTGCTTCACAAATTCATCCAATGAGGCCACCGGAGGATCCAGCACGGCCAGCATATCAGAAGCCGCCTCGGGAGAGGGGCCAATGTGGCGACGAGGGAAGGTGTCGAGGGGCTGAAAAAGATCCTGTGGGTGGGGGTCGCCATGATCGGCAAGGGAGCTCGAATGCACCTTGCGAGCAGGCGGCTGGGAGGCTGTGTTTAGGGTCCGTTGGCAGGCATTGAATGGTGAGAGAGTAGCTGTACGCAGAGCCAGAGGCGCAGGAGTAGCTCGCACACGCGACCGCAGTGCCAGCTGGCGGCCAGCGCGTAGAACGAAGCAGGACGCGGCCATTGCAGAAGCTCGTAGCGCGGGAGGGGAGGTATAGTCGAGGTGGTGCAACAGCACACTTTCACCACGTCAATTCACAACAGGGCTAGGAGAGGGAGTGTGAAGAAAGAAAGATTGTCAGAGGGGCATATTTATTTTAATTTACCTTTTGGCCCTCATAACGACTTTTTTCTCTTCCGGTTCCCTGAAGCCGAGGCGGGCAACCAGGCGGGAAACGAAAAGACCCGCGATAAGAGCTGCTATCCGCCCAATCACCCGTGGCGTCGCGCATTCCTGTGGACCTGATCCAGGCCCGCATGCGGTTTCCCGCCGGGAAACTTGACCGATAAAGCAACGGCGCTCCACGAGGATCCTGGGCTGGGGCCACGGAGTTGCTGGTCGCTTGTTCGGGGAAGCTGTTTCGGAGGCGAGCCCGATAGCTATTGACGGGCCTACGTGCATAGATCGTGTTATGTGCCCTGGGGAATCGAGGAATCTGGGGAAGCGCCGTACACCGCCCGGCTCTTATCTGCCAAAGATAAGATAAGCCGCACCTGCAGGAGACAAACGCCAAAGCTGTGGAAGCTACTGTACCGCTACTTTGCCACGTATTTAAAGGCAGTCCAGAGGTCGCCGTGTCAATTCTTCGACAATTTATTCAATTTGTTCCTCTATCAGCTGATCAGTACACAATGTATTAGCTTCTCAACTACAGTACAGCCCTTCACATACTCTGCATATACATTCACTAGCACAGCTGGTTAAGTACCCACATGAAAAATATTGAGTTGCATAAGCTGTGTTGCTCGCGGCTGTACTTGTGCTATAGATGGATCTAGTAGTAGAAATCATAGACCTTGGATAACTTTATCAGATTGAATCCATTGCTCATCACGTTGTTCGGATATTCATAAATTCAGTACAATATCCCGTCCCATCTTAAATTGTATACCTGAAAGCACTGTCACCTTCAATGACTTTCTTACCCCGATCCGCCTGTCGATTACTATGCCAAAACCAACCACTCAGAGCCCCAACAATCAGGATAATCAAGATATTACACCTATTCAGCATTAGCAAAGATCGAAGCTTCCAATTCCCCTAATCCGAGCAGAAAAAAAAAAAAACAGAATACTTACGCCAACGCAGCATACATCCCCGGCCGATACTCCGGCGCATCCTTATCCCGAAAAACCAAACTACTCGCAATCCCCCCCACACCCCCCATCCCCACGAGCGTAGCACTCGAAAACGCCCTCGTCCACTGCCCCCTCACATTATTGGCTTGATACGCCAAACACCCCGGGATATTAGCATTCGCGCCCGCCACCGTGAGGAACACCCCCGCGTACCGCGTGGCATTACCCTTTGCAAACCCCATCATCGGCAACCCGATAATGCACAACAGGCAGTTGGCTACGAGGACTATTCCGCGCGTGTGGTATTTATCGCCGATGTACGCGCTTATGTACATGACTATTCCGGCGAGGACGTATGGGGGTGCGACGAGGCATTGGGACTCGCCGATGCCGAAGCCCATTCCTTCGCGCAGGATTATGGGGAGGAAGTAGGCGATTGAGTAGGTGACTGTTGTAAGGCAGCTAGAGGGAAGTGTCAGCAGGCGTGAAACTGGGCATAGAGAAGAGGGGGGGGAGAGAGAGGGTTTGTACAAGAAAATGAGACCGAACCCCCAGATTTTCAAATCAAGGGCTGGCTTGAGGAATTTGCGCAGTGAAAAGGCCTCTACATCGCCGTCGTTGCGGTCTTGGTTGATGCGGCGGACAATATAAGCTGCTTCGCGCTCGTTCAGGAAGCGCCATGATTTCGCGGCGCGATCGGGGAAATCCACTAAGAAAACGAAACAGAGAAGTCCAATAGCCCCTGTAATCTGTGGCGAGTGTTAAGAGCTGGGATTACTGTAGCCAGAAGTATTACACTCACCACTCCCTCTAGAATGAAAATCCATCGCCAACCGCTCAGCCCGTTCGTTCCATCCAGCTGCATCAGGCCGAAGGCGAGGATACCAGCTAGAGCGGACGCAACACAGCCAATTAGGTAGAAGATTGAGAAGCGTTTCTGTACATCGTAGCGGGTATACCAGCAGGAGAGGAGGTAGACACTGCCTGGGAAGTACCCGGCTTCTAAGATACCGAGGAGAACGCGGGTTCCGACGAGTTGGCCCCAGTTTTTAACGAAGCCCATGCCCTGGTTTCAATTAGTGCGATTCTTGAGAGAGAGGTCTGTCTCTTACGATCATGGTCCCGGACCAGGTAATTACTATCGTGCCGATGAAGATTGTTGGGCCGATCTTTCGGATCAGGACTGTCATGGGCGGTTGGAAGAGGACGTAAGGAACGAAGAACATGAGCACAACAATAGACTGGTAAAGTTAGTCCAGATGTGAAAAGAAGAAGAAAACTGTTGAGACTGAGATAGACTCAATATGTGCCAAAAAAAAACGTACGTATCGATTTCCTACTGTCAGACTGAGCTCTGGTAGCATTCTAAGAGACAAAATTAGGGTACCGCATTATCCACGGGTATCGCGAAGCCGAGGATCCAGCAACATACCCAGCAATCGCAGCAGCGCTCAAATTGGTCCTATCCATGAGCGAAATGCAGTAGGTCAACCCCGTCATCGTCACAAGACGAAGGTCAATACGGCGGATGATTCTCTTCTGCTCTTCTAGGGTAAATTCTTCATCTTCGGCGGTGCTGGAGGGTTTCTTCTCGATGTCCTCGATGCGTGTAACGCTGGGTGGCTTCTCATCGTTGGCAGACATTGTGCCGTGATGACGACTCGATTGCCTTTTATCAATGGATGGAAGAAATCAGAATTCTAGTGGTGAAGGCTTAAAATGAAAACTCGAGAAATTGAATAGATTGTGTGCCCAGGTGTATGTCTTATAGCAGGGACAGCAAAAGAAAATGGGGTTACAAGGGTTTCAGATTAGCAGGATCACCAACCCATATATACTTTACGCCGGGACATAAATCAAACCAACTTGTATGACGTCCACGGTTAAGTTTATCCACCCCTATCGTGTACCTGTGCATGCTTTAGAAAATGCCCAGACGGGCCTTGTTCATAAAGAGCATAACAGCCGACAGGTATAGAAGCAAGATACGACCAATAAGTCAATCAGTAGCGAATTATCTCAACAAGTCTGAGCGTCAGAGGCGGGAGAGGGGAAGCCCCGCATCAAACCACCTCCTACGGCAACTCTTGAACGGTGAACTACCTCTGGACGGCAGGTGGCGGCTGGTCGAGGGGACAATCTGGGGTTAAACCGGGGATGACCTGATGTGGATGCGGGGAAGCGACGTGTCTGCAGCTTGGCAGCTTGGCAGCTTGGCGGTTAGCGCACACCATCAAAGCTTAGAATTGTCTAGGAGGCAAGGCAGGTCTGTAAAGTCCAGGTAGCTGGGTTCGGAATCCTTAGAGGCTGGAGTACATAATTTTGGGTTGGGAAAATGGATAGGAAATTGACCAGGGAAGAGTGCAAGGAAACAAAGAGCTCGGGCCCAAATGCCATTTTAAACCCTTGGCTATTGAGCGAATTCTAGAATTTGGAGCGGAACTCCTGGCGATTTGATCAAGCAAGAACCATGTGATAGCTATTTAAGGTTTGGGCGTTGGCTCTAGTTATACGAGTTTCTTTGTTTATACTTTCTAGACAACCCGATAAAGTCTGGGGAAGCGTCTATGGCTAGCTACCGATTCTATGGAGACGCTCTGGCCTCTCGGCTTCACCGAGAAAAAATTCCTCAAGGGGAATAATTCTCATTTGAAATTCTCGATTCAACGTGTTAGATGGCTGCATGATTTGGAAGGAATTGTTTTCATTACGGCAGTTTAGACTAGGCACCTCAACGAGAGGTGTAGGATTGGTACAAAATTTCTAGTCTCATATGTAAGGGGTTTCCAAGTTCAATATTCATACTGCAAACATCTTACAATTTAGTCTTTTCCCCCGATAAGTGGCATGCACGTTTGCCGGTGTGCATATTTCCGACCGCTAGCATCACCCGTGTGGTACATGGCCTAGGTAACTTGGTAGAAGAGGGGAACTTCGCTAGCTTGGCAGCTATTTACCCGCCTGACCCCACGGCCGATCAGTGTTGCTTACTTGTATGATCGAGTCTCACTAGGAGCGACTGTGGATAGAGCCGTAACCAGTACTGCTTTCATCTTCCTCTAGCAATAGATCGTGCTCTTCGTCCAGTGCATCCTGGGCTCCGATCCGCCGGCCTTTTATTGTGACGAAGCCAACCAGGAAGACACCAACGATAAAGCCAGCTATTGCAAGTGCAGCGTTAATGGGGATCGGGTTTTCATTGAAGGTTTCGTGGGTTAGGGTATCCAGTCCGTACTGGGAGAAGTTGACGAGCCCGGAAAGGCAGATGATGGTGCCGTATACTCGACCAAAGGTGGCAAATCCAAAGACTTTCGTCGCATAATCGCTAAGTATTGTGAGTCTCATGGGTTTCAGGTTATTCATTCAGGAGATGGAGAATTAACTTACGACATTGCAGAGTAATATAACGGTCGGAGTAGAACAAATAGTACCACTGTCGAGTACCCGGCCCATGTGGCAGGAATGGAATTGAGAATACCAATGATCGTCGTAAAAGCAACGATCATCCCAAGCATAGCTGCCACACTGAGCCGGTCAAGGAGCATCCCAATGAACGGAGTGAATAACACACCAGCGACCGGTAAGGCGACATCGAAAAAGTCGTTGATTTCGATGGCAAGAGTCTCAGACCCCAGCATGTACTCATATTGAGATCGAATGGTCGCAATGAAATAGTTCATACGCAACATTTGAAGCACAGTCATGAGAGTGATCAGGATGAACCAGGGTGTGGTCATTTGTTTGTGAGCCGGCAAGCCGTGGAGGACACCCCAGATCCGGCTGGTGTGTTGGCGGTCTTCTTCACGTTCTGCTCGCTGCTGGATTTCATCTTTCCCTCCTAGGACGCGGCGGAGGTTTTGCATCTTTTTCTCCCGACGGTCAGCACGGCGTTGGCGCACTTGCTCCAGCTCCCCATCGCTTGAGATGTCATCATCAGAGTCGTGGACGTCTTGAGTAGCGTCTTCCGCAATCTCCATCTTTGACTCAAGCTGCAACGTAGAGTCATAATCACGACTCGGCATTATTGTGATCAGCGCTATGAAGATAATTCCCGGCACAATTAGATACCCTAGGAAGAATTTGTCAGGGGTAAAGGTCTTTTCAGACGCATAATATGCTGCCTGATAGAAAAGGAACACTCCTGCCGACGCGTCGAATGCACCAGTAATAAGGGCAACAATTGTGCCCGAGTATCGCGGAAAAGCATTCGCAATCGAGAATGACGGCACAAAAATGAACGTGCCACTCAGCGCGACAAGAAAATTGCCCGCAATGAGCATGTGCAATTCCGGGTTGCGGAAAGTGACTGCCATCAGGGTACTGCCAATGGCGAGCAAGGCACAGCCGACTAGCCCACAGAGTCGAGAGCCATAGCGATCGAGTATTGTGCCGACGGGCAAAGCCGACACATTTGCGGTGATGGATGCGACAGTGAAGAAAAAGTTGAGTCTAGACGCGTCAGGGAGCGGAGATGAGTAAATCGCATGATACAAATTCTTACCTCAGATCCTGCAGTGAGCACAACTGCACGTCTTCACGCAATTCATCCTCAGTGCATAGGTTGTGATACACCCCTTCATCGATGAGGACTGGTTTGAGCGCTGCGAACCCGAAGATAATGCCGGACGCGAACCAGCAGGCCAGAATAGTGACCACAACCTGGACTTCGTGGTGTTAGAAGTGGCACAGTAAGCTTGGAGCGAAAGAGAAATTACCAATTCTGATAGCTCCCGACTGCTTGTATGCTGGGATACCCGGCTCCTCCTTTGTGTCGGGCACAGCTTGGCTCGGGTGGATCACATCGTAGCTGATCTTGCGGCGGATGGGCTCGAAGTCCTCAACGTCGTCTGCGAGTGGTTCACGGTCTACACCTTCCAAGGCTGAGACGTGCTGGACCAGGGACATTGCTGTGTTGAACAGGTAGTCGAGGGGGAGATGGGGTGGCCAGGTTGGAGAGGGGCAATGACCGAAGAACTAGGAAGCTTCTGCGCTATTCTAGGTCAAAGGTCCGAACTCGGACCAGCCACATGTCGCGAAAAAGCTTGATTTTCTTCACCTTGCCGTATCGGCGTGTCACCAGGCAGCTTCACATGGGATTCCGATGTGATTCCGGGGAATTTGGTGCGCAGATAGGGAAATAGTGCAACCAAGATTGACGACAAGAAGCTGTCGTGCGCATCAAAGTTTATAGACGCCAATTGGGGGCGGCGAGGTGGGGCTACCGTCATGGTCCCAAACAACGGAAGTACACGGATAATATGACAACACCAGCACCCCATTTATTCTAGTTAGAGATCGAGGAATAATGTATATTTGATGCCATTTGAAGTTCGCAGGTCTCAGTTGCATCTCTTCCTCTTCATCTGGTTGTTACCATGAAACAGCTCCACGCACGCAAAGGAGGGCAGACTAAGAGCTCAAGTTGCGATTGTGCCAGTGCGGATTATTTGTGGGACTGTAGCCTTTCCGCTGTTGCCACACTCATTGCCCATGACCGTGTTAAACCTTATAATTCTTCTCCAGAACGGATTCCACATGCACCGATTCCAAATGTGATCAACGTGAGTGGAACAGCAAAAACCCAGTAGATCCGAAAACCTCCGACCCAATTCTTTTCATTTTTCCAATCAAGAAGCGGCATGGAAACTAATGTTGCGAGATATATACCCTGAGTCAGACTAGTGAGAATATTATACGACCATGCCGTCGTGACCTTTGGATGATTATCAACTGAGTAGCTGAGCTGTGATTCGTTGGCGGTATGGGTATCTGAAAAGCTTGTCGAACCAGCAAAGCAGGTCCAGTTCCGTCTATATGCTCGCTCTATACGGAAATGACTCAAGAACACATTAAGAACTGTAGGTGAGATGTGTCGAACCTTTTCCATATATTCAAACCTCACCCACACCATTCGTAGTAACACTGTGGATCTTTATTATTATTATTATTATTATTCGTTCTAGATCTGTCAGGCTCTGGGCCCGATTAGCTAGCGTAACCTAAGGGCAGCTGGGCAACTGCATACACGGTTCCACCCCTTCGGGGGACACCCGTCACTATGAATCCTAGAGGGCGATTCCAGTCCGATTTCCTTCGTAGCGAGGCCCCTGGGCGCACGCGAGAGATGTGGGATCATGTCTCCGTGACTTGATAGTTGGCGTTGAAGGCAACTGTGGATCTTTCATTTTCACCATTTTCTGAGGTCTGGTTGAGCCATGAATCAATGCGGTTGTTAGAAACACTTCTCTGTCTGGTCATTGTTTGCTGGCTTGTGTGATGTATCCAAATTTATGTCACATCAATTACACCAGTGGCACGTAAATCGCATAAATCTCATACTCGGTTTTTATTGTGAACAAACTCATAAAAAAAAGCTCATAGTGTCAAAATGCAAGGGTGGCGACTTGTCATTTGATGAGAGGAGTATGTATTTTGGATTGAGTAGTATTAATCTGCATTTCAACAGGGACTCACTAGACTTGGCCAGAACCCTCATTTCGACACTACCACGTTGCCTCGTTATCGTTTACTGATCATTGACTGCATGAGTACTTATAGGCGGCCGCCGCTACCTTCCAAAACTATATCTATACCGCACTTCGAGACACGACCGAACCAATTAATACAAATACCGGAGCATATTATAAGCACGAGAAAAGATAACGCTACCGACACACGACCGAATCCCTATTTAACATGGCTCGTAAAGAAAAGTCGGGACCAAGGATGCTATATAGTCCCCTGCTTACTAGGTAGGATCGGCCGGGTTATACGGCTCTGGGAAACCTTATTCAACAGAGTCTTCATTGTATCATTCAACTACATATTTGAGACCTGTCAAATACTATCTCCCCAGCTAGGAGACATGGTGCCCCAACTTTTCGCCAATTCTCTATCACCCCAGCAGCAGCCCTAGCTACAGGGCAAGGGCCAGCAACTTCGCTCTCGTAACAACAGCGCTCCATTACTAGTCGAGAATAGTTCAACAATTTATACTATCGAATGAGCATCGATTTAATACCGAAAGCTAAAAGGAACACTTACCCCTGTACAGCGACTCAGTGATGCCGTAATATTTCGCATGTTGCTTTGCGAGCTCATCAAAGCGGCCAACCATACTCTCGATTGCGGATACCATTACAGCCAACAGAGCATCATCCAATACTTTAATATTATTGTATTGCAATAATATGATGTTCTATAACCCTAGACTTGTATGACTGTTACTACTAGGTACTGGAGCTTGGTATTTGATTACCTCCTTCGAGAGGTACACTCCCCTACTCGTGTATATGAAATGGATCATATAATAAATACAGTGATACTGCATGGAACATATTTATACTCAATAAATCCATGTGCCTCCTATTTCATAACCATTTGTACTGGATATCGCACAAGTATACAGTGCCAAAACATCCATACTATGTATTCGTCGGGACGAACGTTTCTAAGGGTTGTACCGTTTGAGCGAAAGACACTGTGAAACGGATGACATTTATCCCTTATTAATATTTATAATACGCCTGGAACAGTTTTTACTGGTAATGCAGTTGGGACCTTGTTCCCTGACAGCTGCGGGCCCGAAATAGATTAAAAATGACGTCGCATGCGCCCATGACGTATGTGTCACTGGACAATGGGTAACGATCTGGGAAGAACGTTTCGCAAGAGGTGAATATTTCATCCGACGTAAACTCGAAAGAGCCAGAGTCAACCTCAATATTCTCAGGACGTTCAGCTTCGGCAAAAAAGCTGAATTCCAGTCTACGAACGCGCCTTACGCAGATCCACAGCCGATCGCGGGAGAACAGAACAGCAAATGGCCGCGGTCTCCATCAGCGCACCAGGACTCGGCAGCGGGTTCCTGTATAATAATGGTTCTAATAATGCGCGCGTCTGTATAACTTCAGAGACAAATGAATTTGATGCCGACACGATTCGCAATTGGCAAAATGAGGGTTTCGACGTTATTTACGAGCCGCTGAACGGGGGTGGTAAGGAGTACGAAGCTCGGCTGATGGCAGTCAAGGGAGGCCTTGGGGTTGGTGAGAATTATGCAGTGATAGGTATGCAGAGATATGCTTTCCAAAATGAATATTGTAGCTAACCAGTCTTATTTGTTGAATTCAGCCTACGGAGAGGCGGCTAGTTACTGCTTGAACTACTACTCCGAAGCCGCAAACGCCACACGACTATGCGCCCTGGTCGCATATTATCCAAACATCGTCCCAGATACTCGTGTTCGATTTCCCTTCCAAGTGCGAATTGTCGTTCATTTAGCTGGCCAAACTGTGGACGTCACAACCACCCCGGTTGCGCTGGGCCTCCAGGGTAAAAGGCGCCAGAGGACTCGAGCTCTTAAGCCTGGCGTTGGGACTGGAGAGAGGTTAAAGTGGGCATACCCAGCTTTCACATATGACCAAGCCCACCCAGGTTTTGCGGAGCATGATATGGAAGAATACAATCATATCGCTGCGGGGGTTGCATGGTCGCGATCAATAAATGCCTTGCGCAAAGGGTTCTCCCGAGATATTGATATCGAGAAGAGCGTGGAAGAACACGAAGAATGTGGGTATACCCTTGCAGAGATCGATATTTAATCTAACGCTTCGTAGCAAAATTCTTTACATCGAACATTACCGACACCATGAAGAGCTATGTGACGCACAAGACGCCAACAGTAACATACGCACCAACCCTCAGCGGTGGAATCGGAGCGCAGGAACTGCAGCGCTTCTACCAGCGCTTCTTCATTGGAAAACTCCCCCCGTCAATGCACATCCGCTTGCTTTCGCGCACAACCGGATCTGACCGTATTGTTGATGAGCTTTACGTTTCGTTTGAACATTCACAAGAGCTTCCGTGGATGCTCCCTGGCGTCCCCCCAACCAATAAAGCTGTGGAAATCATTCTGGTCAGTATTGTCAGTATTCACTCAGAAAAGATATACTCAGAGCACGTCTACTGGGATCAAGCAAGTGTTCTCGTGCAAGTCGGCCTGCTGGATCCAAAGCTGGTGCCAAATGGTGTGCAGGGCGTGGACAGGTTGCCAGTCGTTGGTCGAGAGGCAGCTCGACGGATACTGAACGAGGATCCCGAGGTCGAAGGCGAGAACTATCACAATCGACTCATTCGACGCGCCAATGCGAAGAATCGGAGGGACAGAAGCTCTCGGTCGTCTACTATTGCCGATGAGTCTTCTGCTGAGACGAGGAGTGAAGTCGACCTACCTGTTCGAAGCGCAATGGACAAAGGGAAAAACGTACAAGAAAGGCAGAATGGAAAACCACCGAAGCTAAACAAGAATAAGGGAGCTGATGAAAAGCCTGCACAGGAGGAGGACGATGGGGACGCTACAGAGACTGAGGCTACAACCAATGCTAAGCCAGACGGTGACAAGACCGCGTACGTTGAAGATGGGAATAGCGAGGAATAGGACGGTGAAAGGTCCGACACAGTAACAGATAATCTACACAGCACAAATTGAGCGAATTCCAGTCTGTCTTTTGTGCAATTCTAATGTAGTCCAGGAAATATACATGTATTGGGGGGCGTTGATTGATCCTGCCGACTTACAATTTCCGCTATAATGCATGCGTTTTGGATTTTTCATTAGAAGCTATCGCGCATGGAAATATTGCATTAATTGGTACCAGGAAGACCGGGATAGATATTGTAGCTTACTCTGGACTGTGGTCCTTCAAAGATCAACGCCAAGCACGTTGGCCCTACATACCGCGCAATTTGCCGAAGCTTACCTAGGTAGCCTTTCCAAGATTTTATTGTTCCTTGTTTAAGCAGGGCCTATCGCAACCGAGTGATACAAGCCAATCTACAAGGTGAAAAGCATATATCTCGGAACCAGATGTAGATGCTCAAATTGCAGCGGCAATGAATCGAAAGACAAAAAACCGCAATGGTGGGGAGGCAAGCTATTAAAGCAGTGGGCATAGCGCTCTCCTGCGAGACTAAGCTCTAGCCCAAACATCGGATAATTTGCAACGTCGTGGCCCCGGGGGCCATCTAGAAATCCGAAGACACGAATGCGAAGCGACAGCCACGTGACCATATGGCAGCGGTGTGAGAATAAGCATTGCACCTTGGGAATTCATCGAATTGGCAATTTGTCGTTAGAAGATCATTTTCACATGTTCTCCACCGGTCCGTCAGGTGGAAAATACATAGAAATAGCCTTCCACCGTCAAAATACCAGCTGGTCGCCCTAATAATACGCGTGGGTGAGGACAACACGCTGCCTACGATAAGATAGCTCTCTACGGAGTGCTCCGTTTGAGCATATACTAACAAATTAAGGCTCTTTGGGTAGGTAATGACGCCCCCTACGCATCAGTTCGCACCGTACTTGCATTGTACAGATCGCGTCTGGTGTGCCCGTGCTCTTATTTTAGAACTCCGCCCCATAGGCTAGACCATTTCGAGGGACGGGGTGGGGCACCAAGATTTCAAGATTTTGAGCCTCTTTGATGTGGCCGAACAAAAACTTCGACTTCAAAGAGTTAGGCTATCTCGTTAGCGAAGCAATTTAAGCGCTGGGAAATGAGTCACTCGAAACTTTCCTACCCATGTTTACTTTTCGCGTGTGGGCACGGGGCGCTTGCAAGTACAACGAAATGCGGCTCCAACGTTCAAATGGGCGGATTCCTGTGTCCTGTAATAATTGATCTAAGGTGACCAAGCGTTACAGATTATGCAGGGTGTGTCACGAATCTGCCTTGGGGTTCAGGGATCTTCCTGCTCAATTTCTATATGCAGCAGCGCATGAGCCAGTTTCAGGCATTTACTGGCCCCCTGTGGAGCCTCATTACCCGAATCACGCTAGTTTGTATAGCTCCAGCTGCTAGTACAAGGCTCTCCGGCGCTGCAAACTTCGGGTAGAGGGTCGAGTCTTGATTTTCCATCTTTTGTGCATTTGGGGCTTAAAAGCATGAGGATTTGCTGTTCCTATCCTTTCCACTTGCCACACTCAAATCTCTCTTGAATAGCAGCATCACCAGCAATCATGCAGATTTTTATGACTATTGCCCGTACACTCCAGGTAAGATATTCTCAGATTTCACTTTCGAACTGTCGCAACTGACCTCTTTTAGATTATGCTCAGCGCCGTCGTCCTGGGCTTATCCATAAACCTCGCTAGACACCAAGTTTACGGAAAAGTCCCCTCTCAAACTGGATATGCAGCCTTCACAGGCGCCCTTGGCGTGATTGCGACTTTGGTTGGCATTGCTTCTACTGCCGTCGACAGCCTTCGCGGGCTTGTGACTTGGGTTCTCGACGGCTTGGCAGGGGTCGCTCTCCTGGCCGCTGGAATTGTAAGAATCCCGAGACTGATTATACAAGTACTGAGCTGACTGTTGCGAAGGTCTACGCCGTTGCACTGGGTACTGTCAATTGTGACAACACTAGCGCCAAGGTTGGTCTGGCATGGGATAATGTCCTCATTAGCGGAGGCTGCTATTTCGATAAAGACGGGAGAAAATGGTGCATGGATGGAGATGAAGGCCAGTATATTCACCCACGTTGTGTGCGTGCCAAAGCAGACACAGCTTTTATGTTTTTGGGATTTATAGCCTGCGTGGTTGTCCTCATTGCTTCTTACATGTCACGGAATCGCTGAACATTGGGGAGATATCTCTTAATTGTATTTCTTTTGCAGCGTGGCTTGCGGAATCTTCACGGTGGAAACTCAGAACGCAAAATCTGACTGTGAAGGTGCTTTTGAGAACTCATACTTCTGTGCTATGACTCTATCAGTTTCAAGACATAATTTTTAATTGGGATCAAGATCGCCTGTAGGTTTGAAATCCTGGTTGGGGCGATTGAACAGTTGCATAGCCCCGTGTTATATCCTTCACAGGGCCCTGCTTCCTGACTGGTAGTCTGCTTGCGACTTGAGTTGATACAGTCGTTGATATATGATAGCTGCCAAGACTCTGCAATTCCTCTGTCATAATACAGATACTTCCATATGCTGCTCTTCAGTATACCAACCCGTTCTTCCTGTATTTGCATTGATAGCTGTCTGGCCGAACTAGGCTTCCAGTGAGATAATCTCGAGTCATCATCGTCAACTTGGCAGGAGAACAAGAATGTCGGCTCACGCTGAAGTATGTCGCCGGAAATGGTTCCGTGAGCCTAAGAATTATCTGTTCAACATGGCGAAGGTAAAATTAGTCCAACATGACCTGCATTCTTACACAACTGTACGACGCATTACTGTTGGGTCGTGGTCAATGTGCGGGCGTGGCTAAAGAATAGTTGTAAGCCTGTAGGACTGGGTCTTAAACCCCGAGGCACGTGTTGCTACAGTGTTCATTATTCATTTATCTCCGGTACTTGATGATGGAAAAAATCGCAAAGACAGATCTGGGGCGCTCGACAGATGACAAGGAAGTTTTGGACCACCCGCAGGCGATGAGCTACATCGCCGAATTCATGTTATCGACCGGTCTCCTGGGCCAGTTCCAACACTGTGGAATCGAACCGGAACCCGCCCTCGAAGAATAATGAACCATCTAAACCTGAAGGGGGAACAGCGTAGTAAGGACGTTCCGTAACACTAGAAGGAAGACGCGCTCGCTACCGAGAGGCTAGTGGAAAAGGACGTCGATATTGAACGACCAGTTACAAGAGCGTAGACTGCCATTAAACGCCAGCACGAGCAACGCGAGGGGGGTATGCTACATATATTGGTTTTTCTTTGATCTGCGTTTGACTTTTTGTCTGATTTTTCCTGTAACTTTCAAGCTTAAACGTAATTTTTTTCTATATCTGTGGGATTAACACTGGTGGCAAGTTCATGCTTTCGCGGGAGAAAGCGCCTACATCACCGTTGCGACTGCAGCTAGGTAGTGTTAGGTTAATGGAAATTAATCATCATCATCCTACTCGTACAAGCTTTTTTGATGGGTCTTGGGCCTTGAGAGATGCGAAGGTGTTTGTGTTGATACTAAGGTAGAAGAAGCCCAGAGCAAAATGCACAGTGGCGACCGCTTCCGCCTTCCATGCCGTAAGCACAGAGAACTTGTTTCAAACCCTAATTACCTCTGGCACGCTAACCTTCATATGAGATGGTTGTAAATAACATGTTTTGTACCTAAAGCGTAACATCACTAAGTAATGAATAGATTGGTATGGACGATATTAGCTTGTAGAAATCAAATCTCCAACACTTAACAATTGCAGAATGTCCCATACAAACAAAACTAGCAAAATTACAAGTATTTCGAGCTTGATTTTGGTACTAAAAGGGTAGGATCAAACAGACAACGGTCCAATTTGATGAGATAGATGGGCAAGTGGGATAGTTATTAAGCTTTCATTTACCACAATCGGCAAAGACCGGCATTGTGCCTTGTATGCGAAGTCCTTCCCTCCAAATATCTCATTTTTTTCGTAATATTAAAAGAGAATCACATTTACGACGATCAATAAATCTTCTGTCCAGAATTTATTTTCATCAATGTTCCTTCTAGCGTCCAGTTAAGCCCAATTTTCACATTGCAAAAACTCAAGTTCCATTGACATGGATTCTTCATGATATATTCTCCCTCTAGAAACCGTTGCATTTCAGCTTTGATAGTTTCTGAGTCAATATGGGCGAAAGAAGCACCGATTGAACCAGAGCCTTCTAGGAATGATTTTAAGTAACGGTTAATCCACAACAGCTCTTCAGATTTCTTTCCTAGCTCAGCAAGAACGATAGCATAAGCCTGGGCCCACCATGTTGGCGTATGGCCCCAAATGTCTGTCAGCTCAGTGTTAGGTGCTCGCAACTCCAGCAAGACTTCAATAAGAACGTTGTTTAAAGGATTCAAGTGCCAGCCAGCTGCTGCGCTAACACTACTTTTCATACTGCAGGGGAAATTCAGCGGTCCAATGGCCCAAGATAGAGCAGTTCGTCCATCGACATCTTGAGCATCAATATCCACATGATCACACCGTAGAAGAGAGTCGATTTGGAACTGGGCGTTTGTCATAACCGCCAATATTAGGGGGGTTCGCCCATATAGGTCTCTGCTGTTGACATCAACTGTATCTAGGCAGAGCAGAAGATTAATGTTCTGAGGAGCACCGCCCCCAAAAACTGTCCAAGCCAGGGGAGATCTGAGTTTTTCATCCTTGGCGTTGAAGTCGACTCTTTTGGTGAGAAATAATGCTTCTATCATGGCCTTTCTTTCTTCGGTCCATCTACCTTCCACTGCCCATGAGGCCGGGGTTCTTCCTGATAGGTCCCGTCTGTTAAGTTCAATTTCCTCCATCTCAAGCAAAGCCTTCACAATATTGACATGACCTCCCTTCGCAGTATAAGACAGCGGGTCCCGTCCAGTCGAGTCACAATGTTCGTAGTCGAATCCGTAGCTGATTAGACGATTCACCGAAAATTCATCTCCTGCTAGGGTTGCCCAATGAACAGCATTTCTGCCGTCTGCATCTTGACATTTCGGATCGAGTGATTCTTGCCGCAGTAAGATATCCAAAATGCGTCTGTCGGCCACTTCCCAGTTCGAAGCCATCGTGTAATAGGAATTGATCTCATAATCCGACTTGTTGAAAGCTGCCCTGAGCAAGGGCTTCTTTTTATTATAAGGTCTTCGCATTTCAGCTTCCACATTGACTTTTGCTTCAGACACTAGAAATTCCACGAAATCAGGCTTGGACGTATACATTGACCAATATAACGGAGTTTGCTTTGCCCAATGAAGATCATTGTTGAAATCAATGATATTTGTGTAAAGACAAAGCCTCAATATGTCCACACAGCCACCTTCGAGAGCAAATCTCAACAGACGCTGCGTTTTCATGACTTTTGATCGAGGCTGTCTTGTCTGCTTATCAAGTTCAGCAAAAAAGTCTTTCATACGAGCGATTAGATCTGGTTCAATTTCGTGATTGAGATTGCAGCATTCCCTATTAATCGGCATCCCCAGAAGAGCTCGAACAGAAGCCATGCTTCCTTTGCGAAACGCAGCCCCCATGGGGCAAAGATATTGGCCACACAAATCCCAAGCACGCGATTCGCCGAGTATTTCCAAGGGAACAAGATCATGGAGGTCGCTGCTGACTAGGATATAAAGAAGTGACGCGTTATCCTTGTACCGACGTGTTGCGAACTTCTCAACAGCATTGAATATGCATTTGAACTGAGAAAGCCCTCTAGAGTATGCTTGTATAAACTCTGCTTGGGAGACGCCACCTGCATGGGCCAAGTTGCTGTGCTCAAGGATATTCTGGATAGCGTAACCAAGGAAAGGAAAAGACATTTGTAAAGTTTCATCTGTTCTTGAATTGCGCGGCAGGTCTCTTATTTTTGCGATTTTTTCGCCCAATGAGCCTCGGCAGAATGGAGAGATATAACTGAGACAAACCTGTGTCAGACGGTTATGAGACTGTCCAATAAAGTTCACCGGATCGATTTTCTCAGACTGAATTCTGCTAAAGCCATTCCTCTGAAGTAAGAAATCTCGGACAGACTCATGGATGAAGCGGACCCGATAAGGCTTGGCTTTCGTACTCCCTGATTTAGAATTTTCAGCAAGTCCTTTGGTAACATGAAGTATCAATTTGTCCATAGCCGTGGTTGAATGCAGATCCCAATTAACGTTCATTTCAATTTTCCCTGTTGTCTCGAATAAGACTGCAAAATAGAACTCTTCTCTTCCAAGACCCCGACGACAAAATAGGATGAGTTGAAGACTGAATATGAGAGCATCCTTGTCTTTTTGATCGCGTGTCAGAATGTCAGTGAAAAGATCATCAAGTCCATCCGGTATTTCATCCAGCCTCTTCTGCAAGCCGCTGATTTTTCCTCTGCCGAAAGCCTCATTTAATGCACGAACAACAAGCACGACCCACAGGAACACGCCCGATGCCCTTTTGCATATTTCACCCCTGATCTTTTGAATGGGTTTAGACTGCCCGCCCTTAAGCTCTGTTCCAACGTACCTTTCCAAATCTGCTTGGTGCTCATGCTGATCTTCAATAATGAACTCAATTCCTTTTTCGAGGCTGATGTGAGGATAATGTCGACTTGCTAAGCAGATTCTCAAATTCACTTGAGATACAACTGCAGATTTTCCCAGCTCTTGGAAAAAGGAAGTCATGTCTTTGACTTCGGCCTGGTTGCATTCATCGACGGCGTCAATCAGAATCAGTATATGATGTCTTTGTAAACTCTTGATCGTCAGAGACAGTAGATTCTTCACATCTCTTTTCGTCCAGGCAATGCTGCCATTCTCAGGCTTAAGACCCTTTGCTAAATCCAAAAATGGTTTTCTAGCATCTGATGAGATTTCTTTTGAGCACAAAAGCTGGTGTAATAGTGATCGGTACATCCCCATCACTGATCTTTCAAGGATGATGCCCTGGGCGTGAAAGAAAAAGGATAAAATCACGGTACTATGGAGCGTCTCCTTCGCCCTCAGTAATAAGTACTTCATCATAGTCGACTTTCCCGCACCGGGCTTTCCTTTGATCCAGAAAAAGCCTCCGTGGCTTGCTAGAGCCTCTTCGTTCATCCAATTCAGGTAGTGCGGCTGTCCAACTATCCACTGACAAGTCTTCTTGTGGGCTGTACTGATTTCTTCCAAGCGAAATTGGGCTTGTGGAAACGTCAATGAATCTAGATAGAAACCATCGTCCATTTCTATCTCGCTAAAGCGTGCTTCGCTTATTTCTGCAGCTGGTCTCTTTCTGGATGATAACATCTCTCTATTATGATCTATTATCGACCTGGTAAGTAAGGAGTATCCTCGATTCAAACAGGTCTCATTCCGTCGACGTACTGTTGGAAGGTCCAGTCGGAGGCTTTGGCAAAGAAACTGGAATCTCATCCAGAATAGCGCGCGCACATGCTGCTGCACATGCTGCTGCAAAGAACTGCCAATCCTTGTTTTTGTGACTATCCGAATAGTCACTCACGCCCTTTACTACAATGCACGGCAAGTTGTCCCAGACACCTGCACTCTCCATGTCGAACGCAATGATATTCTCATTTGCCGAAATTTGGTCACGGTGTCTGGCAGACTTCATGACGGTATCGCCAGATGCGACAAGGCCAAAGTGCACAGAGGTTGTCTGACGATGTCGACTTATTTCTCGACGTCGAGCGACAATGGTATTATCTTGGTAAATAGTTTCACCACATTTGCAATTGATTGTGTTGTGTGGGTAGTCAGGGCTAAAAAGTTGATCCTTCTCGACACCTGGATATACGCTTGGGAACTTTCCCTGCACCTTCACCAGATAGGAAGCAAGTCGCTCTGCGAACTGCTCATAGACAAGATCTAACTTGTTCACAAATGCAAGTATTCTCCGACTGGGCCTTCCTAGATTGGCGTGCACGGTGTCTTTGCGAACAAATTCGCCATCATAGCGGTGCCCAAGATCGTGTTGGACCACGCCATTGCTGACAATCACATCTCCTAGAAAAATGTCTCGTCGAGGCGACATTGGATCTGTCACATATGGTACACCGCCACATATACCCACTACCAGAGCCAGTTCTAGACATGGGTAGCTTCTCTTTGCAGTGCTCGCCACAAAGGAGGCATGGGCTTTACCCTCTCCAGGCAATACCACAAGTGCTACATGATATTTTCCAATGCTTCCAAGTACGTACGCGTTCTCGTCTTCGTCTAACTTTCGGTATTCGTCGAGATTTTCGTCGTATGTAGCGTCGAAGAGCGGCAATACAGCCCTGGCCTCAAGCTTCAGTGCACAAATGATAACGATCTTGAAGTCTTCACGCGACGAAGGGGTCGGTAATGGCATCTTGTGGCCCTAGGAAGATATACGCCGACGAGATGACCGCCTGCGAGGAGCGCCCGCGTTGATCGCAAGAAGTTGAGAAGTTGGGAGACTCAGTTTTAGCCGCGCAGGTGCTTCAGCCGAATTGGGGGCGGTGCATAATTGCTTTTTCACCCCGCCTCCGCCAGACAACGGCGAGGTTAGAGTAAGGCAACCGATAGTGAGGCAAAGGGCAAAACGCCTCACCCAATCATTAGCCTCACCGCGATGGGTCCTGTCTGGGCTGACCGCTAAGTATACCACCAACCAGACCTCTGTATGCTCTATCGATAGATAGAGTGGTGGTGGATGGTTAGGCTGAAACTTCCAAAATGCCAGATTTTCTATACATTCTTCCAGATTCTGGTTCACCATTGGGCTGAAGATAAGAGTTGTTACTCATGTATTAGATCAGTTCCAATCTGTCCTCGGTGTTCCAAGAGACCAGAATATTCCTGTTCGGGTTCTTTATTTATCCTTTAGGGATTTTCTACTTTAAACTAGGAGCAAGTTCTTGGTGGAGGAGAAACAAAAACAGAAAGACATCACATTCCATTGTCTTCGCGCTACGCGTGCTACTCTTAATAAAAACATCCACAACCTAGAAAGCTACGGAACAGAAAAAGTTGAAATTGATTCAACATTTATCAGTCACTATCTGCAGCCAGAGCTACACTACTCTTGTCGTTACTGGGTTTATTATCAGGAACAGTGTACAGATCAAGCCTAGATGGTCACCCTGGCGTTCGTCTTTCTCGAAGAGTATTTCCATCATTGGGTAGCAGCCATGAGCTTGCTAGGTATTGTATCAGTTGTGGTCGGGGAGATCGATGTCCCTTAAAATATAGCACAAGTAAGTCTTGTGAATGTTTATATTTGCCACTTGTACTTATATAGTTAGGATACCCACTATTCACGGATAAGTGCTTTCTTACATGACGTAACACAATTTATCTTGAAATATCAACAAATAGTTAACGAATTACCTCTTCAGCTTTATTGTATAGGACTGGTGTTCGCACCTATGGCAGCAATCGTCCGTCAAAAGTCCTAATCAGAACTTCCTGCTTGGATATGCCTGTTACCACAAGTTGACAAAGAATGGAGCGCAGCGTTATAAACGCTCTAGGGCCATTCGTCTGAGGTTCACTTAGTGGCTTTCTCGCCCAATGGCTGACTGCTGGGTTCGGCGTCTCTGGATTATACTGTGCGGCTCTAGGACCCGGCTACGGGCGCGCTGCAGCAGGTTTATGCTGGTAGTAAATTTGAAATAGAATTTTCGGACGAATATGACCGGAAGATAAATCCAGGTAGTATTCATATTCAGTCCAAGTATGACACTCCGGTGCCTGATTTACGTCAAATGAGCCTTCGAGTCTCCATCCATCAAGATAATTGGATAACTCTTCGCAACAAAAAATTTGTGTGGCTTCCGCCAGAGTATCGAGCCGCATGCTTCACAGTTCATGGTAGTGTACCTGCGATAGGATGCTCTTCTGGATATGTTTCATTGATAGGGTTTCAATTAAAGTTGTTATTAATGATTTGGCCTCCCTTTTCTTCTTCTATTTTTCATCCTCTAGGAGATGGATTTAATTTATATGCCTGATTAGCTTTTAGAATGTACTACGATATTCTAGTTAGTTCGGAACCAATCTGTATGACCAGCACCAACGCAGTTTGCATAGCTCTAAATCGATGACTCTCGGGGACGTATCATACGTTGTATCTTGCGATAAGACAGTAATGTGGAACTTATCATTATAGTGTCCTTGTGGCCGAAGGTGCTGACTTGGACCCCTGTAGGAGTATCTAATTTATTCGAGATAGCTTTGTCGGCCTGTATCAAGTCGAAATGATATTGTATGGTATCCTATCGCCGCATTCACTTTACGATATCTCTGGGATGGACTTGATCAAACTGATACCTGCCTTAGGGCATCGATATCTCTTAAAAGTACCATTATTCATATTTATACTGACATTGATCTTGAAAACAAAATGATTCAAGAACTGCGTATGGATGGAAGATTGAAATGGGAAAACAGGAAGAGAAACCAGAGAAGATACAGCCATAGTATTACGACTGGGGGATCCCATGGGAAAGTGTGGAAGCTAATCATAGCCATGCATACGAAATTGAACAGCGAAGAGAGCAATAAAATGGTTAGAGGACCACTGGAGCAGGAGTGATGACCCTTACTAGAGAAACGATTAGGGCTTTGATTGAAAATTACCTTTGACGAGACAGGTTCATACTCTGGCCGCATTTAGAACATAATAGAAAATAATGTTAGTCTCTATCTATGAATCGTATTTGAGGTATGAGCAAGAGCATAGGGAGCTGTGAAAAGCATGAGTCCAATTTGTTGATTAGTAGCTAGGTCAAGTGAGTCACGGGGCTCAAGCGCAAGGATCGATATTAGATTCAATCTAACAACATGGCAACGACGAGGAATCATTCTCACCGCAGCCACAAGCCCTGGCAAAAATTTCAAAAAACTCACGATAGAAGTGCGGACTTAGTACTACTGTAAAGGGTTGTCTTGTTTGAATGACCCGTCGAAGTAGCATCTCTTCAATGCCAGCCTTCCTTCTTGGCGTGCCCGAGGATCGTCGATGTTTCCTTCGGCCGCGGGTAAAAAAATTGACCTGGTCTCAGACTTGATATGATGCTTGGTTTGGAGGTGCACCAGCAAATTTGAAGTGGAACCTTAGAGCGCCGAATCCCTGGAAGACCAGATGCAGTTCTTGCACACCAGCAGTCGATCTTTCTTTGGTGGGCCATTCCGCCGACACCAAGTGCTATCGAGATCTGTGGTCCAAAAATACTCGACAGTCCAACTGGAATACGACTTGGTCTTCCCTTTACGGGGGTGGGCGAGACAATTTTCAATTGACGGGGGTGCCCCCCCCCCCGCTGAAGGCGACGGGCAATATTGGCCTCCCCATGTGATGCCTCATCTCCATATGAAATCACCATCGAAGACTGTACTGATCGCAGGACATTTAGACTTTTCTCCCTCGTCAACAATCCAACACCATGGCGTGCCCCTAGAGTGGAAATTCCCTGCCACTACCGTGAGAGATGCATTCTCACTCACCTATACATTCTGTGGCGGCAGTGCCTCATTTGGCGCATTTGTCGTGGATGTTGATTAAACGCCTGTAGTTCTCCCAAATCTACGAAATTGACAGCATATCGATCTTTGTTATCTACCAGCCTGACGGCATTGATTGGTGATTCAAAAACCCAACAGAAGTGAGTCGACCTAAGAAGATCAATCCTGAACCAACAGATTATGGGAATTTATTGTGTTGCCTCTAGCATCCCGCAATTTTCTCCTGTGGTGATGCAACATCTCGGTTAGAAGTGGCGTATATCTGCCTTTCCTCCGCATCTCTCGGTGATTCAATAACCCTCAGCCTTTACAGTAGTCCCAAAGCAGACAGACGCTCTTGTGCCTGGGCTTGAACAAGCGTGAGGTCTGATCAATGGCATTTTTCTCGTTTATTTTCGTTTAAAGTGGCATCCGATTGGCCACTGTTGGGGCCAAGCTCCCCCCCACAAAACAGGGACCAAAGAGACGACGTGAAAGTGTGGAGATTGAGCTAATAATGAACCTTCAGGACTCAGCCATACCATATAATAGGCTGCGATAGGGCCAAGTGGAGCCGCTTCTTGGATTGGCTGATTTAGGAGCCTGATGGTTCCGGGTACCCGTGCTGTGATCCCTATTCCATTCGTTGCTATACTTGGCAGATCAATCGATAGCGGCGATCGTTATTTGGATAGACGGTAACCAGTTTTAATGAGATGTTACCAGTTCCGTTCAATTAAGATTCAGGCGTCTTCCCTCCTGGTATTTCGTAGTAAGCACCCCATCACAAATCGTATGCCCCCTTTCTTGGGTATTATATCAGGGTGGAGTCTCGCATAATTATCTTTCTTTGTCCATAGTCCTTACACAAAACGTCGGAAATTCGGAGAGGTAAGAGTCCAGGGAACACCATCACGTCTTTCTCATTGAAACTTGAGTGGGTATTTTTCATTTGATAATCAAGCGTGGCCATCTTCAGTGTCCAAGAAGGGATGAAAGCTTAAGTTACATAGATGAAAAGTGATGAAAATGCGTCGACAAGGTTACCTGACAACTCCATCTCACCCTGGAGCTTCTCCACCAATGGAACATCATGGTATGAATGTGGAAAGCTGTTTTTCGATAATATAGAACTGCAGCGTTAGGATCTCAGAGGCACGATTGATCGGGTTCGGCACCCATCGCCGGGAACCATCTGCAAAGCCATGTAGAGCTGTGCGAAATTCCCCAGACGACCTTACCTGATAAAAAAGTGATACATTCACTCCGAGGAGCAGATTCATTCATTGAGCAATGCTCTTTCTCTTGCCTCCTCGTGCTCCGCTCCGGCTGCTGCTGGGAGGGCGAACCGGTGTCGATCCCTACGACAGGGCTCGACTTGCTCAAAAGCCACCAAAATCACGAACACGGTGACAAGTATTTAGTGTGAGTGGTGTGATATGATCGACAAATTATGCTACTGTATGTTCTCGATCCAGGGTACTATTAGCTATGGCCTGATTTTGATTGGTAATTCAAGTTTCCTGATTATAACGAGTCTTTCATCATTGGTGGGGTTGGAGGCAAGTTGCCCAGCACGTTTTGTATCTCCTTCGATATTCCATCGTAGAATTTGGCATGATTTACCAAAATCTTCAAGCCCTCCAACCTTTTCTAATGATAATCTAGTCAATGACACATTAATCGATCAAAGGTAGATATATACCCTGACTTGGTGGAAAGCTATCTCTGCTTTTCCTTGCCAGTTTTCCTACATTAGGAAGCCTCATCACAAGCACTTTAATGACAATGATGAGGGGCTTCGTAAATCGCGATCCCTGGCACAAATAAACTTCGGTTATCATCGATTGCACCACCACGATCGGCAAGAACATGAGATTTTTCAAGATGAACAGTTCGAACTACTGAGATACAAACAGGTTTTTGTCCCTGGCCCCTGCAGCTACAGTGTATGCTTACGTCGTCGTGTATAGAGTCAGGGGGATGTCAATGGGTCCATCACTCTGTAGGTTGGTGCATTCCCATGAAACATAAATAAATGACCCAAGCCTCCTCGAGTTGGGCACCCGACAATATCTTTATCAAACTCGGACAATGAAGCTTGTGACTATTTCTACCATTGCTCTTTTAGCAAGCTCCGCTACTGCGGCTACCTGTCCCTTCTCTTTGCTCAAAAGGGCTGGGCTCTTGCAGCGAGATGATGAAGCTGCCTTTGATGCTGTCAGGGCCAACCCCCGTCAGGTTGACGCCATTTTAAAATCGCATTACCAAAAGCGGTCCGGCACTCCTCATACTGAGAAACTTCATGGTCCTCGATCCGCAGATGGCCTTCTCGATCTCCCTCTCGGTGGCGGCTTGTGTAAGCACCTATCTTAATACCTAGTCTGCGTCTAGAAATTTATTGTACTAATGGCCCTCAAGTGGGTGGTATCCTTCAAAAGTTGACTGGCCCTCTGCAAAATCTGGATATTCCAACACCTCAGATCATTGATCTCAAAGCAATTCCCGGTGATGATCCTGATCACCAGTTCCAAGCACCAGGTCCTACAGATGTCCGGGGCAACTGCCCAACACTGAACACCTTGGCGAATCACAACTATCTCTCCAGAGACGGGGTAAGTTAATCCCAGGGAAGCTATTGAGAAACAATGTATCTAATCAATGCATCTGATGTGACTAGATAACATCATTCGCTGAAGCTGCGAATGGCATATCTATTGCGTATGGGTTTGACTATCCCTTGTCTGTTTTCCTCTCTGCTCTTGGCCTTATGGCCGGAGGTGATTTGATATCTGGGAAATACTCCATCGGCGGGGCAGATGATCGAGTGCCAAATACAATTGGCCAAGCTGGAGGTATAGATAAACATGGCGTGTTCGAAATAGATGGAAGCATTACGCGCCAGGACACATACTTTGGCAACAATGCAAATTTCATCCTGCAGCGATGGGAGGAGTATGTGGCCATAGCTAACAAGAACGGCGGTGACTTCGGAGCTCAGACTCAAGCGCAAGATCGGGTATGTAGTGATATGGTGGCTTCCTTGGTGTTGGCTGCTAACTTGCATGGATTAAAGGCCCTACGATACGATAACTCGCGCGCGACGAATCCAGAATTTTTTGCTGGTGTGAAATGGTTCGCAGGTAAGTTTTGTGGTTGTTGAATTTGTCATAGTCGCGCTTCTCTGAGAATAACTTGTGAGATAGTATCTCACGCCGAACGCGTCTTTGTCTTCGAAGGGCTTGCGAATGGAACGACGCAGAACAAGGCCGATTACGCAAATGTGGCGCCATTCTTTCTGAATGAGACTTTCCCAGAAAACTGGTATCGCCGACCAGAGGCTTTTACCCTTGCCTCGACTTTGGCTGAGGCTCTAGATTTATTTCTACTTGAACCACGCGAGCTTGGCGCTAACGAAGGCCTGAATAACTTCGTACCGCTCGAGTTAGATCTAAGCTCTAAGACAATCCCTCAGTTAGGTTGTTTCCTTCTGGAAAATATCCTAGATATCGTGCCAGATGATGTTCAACCGACCATTGTGAACAATTTTGACATTTTTGAGGGTTTTTTGAAAGGCGTCTTGGCGCCCTTCTTCACCAATGATGGTTTTTTCAACTGTCCAGCCATCAACTTTGTCAAGCCAGGCGTTCGAGCGGGCCAGAGTTCCGGTGGCGGTTTTAGCGCTCATGGATCTCCAATTAATGGCGCCTATCCTGGTGTTGGAATCATCAAGCCCGATTCTACCCCATCTTGAAAATTTCCTGAATGAACGAAGTCACTATGCTTATAAGCTTCAAGCTGGCTTTCAGACCTGGGAAAATAATGCTGTTCCTTTCTGTTTTGTTTGTTTCTTCGATTTCTCGTTGCTTTCCTCTAACCCCTCATGGCTGCGCTTGTTTAATCTATGTTGCAAATCTAGTCTTCAGTAGGCCATCTCAACAAGTCCTGTTTCACATACATGCATGATAGAACCATATAATTCAAGATTGAGACGGTTTATAGATATCGTAACATCTTAGGCCCTCGCTATAAGAACGCATACTTATTACGTATCGATATGGGATTTAGATTGGCCCAAACATCGAATAATGCATCAACACCCACCACTACTGAAAACATTGGGATGCGAGATGGGATTTGATTTATGGAATCCATGAAGTCCATGAAGTTGCTCGATATGCTAGTTGATTCAGTACCATTTATTAATTTGATGACATCACAATATACTAGAGTCACGCTTTGAAGATCTGAGGCAAGATCACTTCAAATTCCCCAGGGGCAAGTAATTCTTCAATTGTATCTAGTTAGTATGAAGTAAAACCTGGCTAGGCAATCTTCGGCCTGGAAATCCCCTCGTTTGTTCCAATATATGTCGAGACATGGCAGTTTCCATCCGCCTCCACTCTCTATAAAATTAATGTCCCCAGCTTAAGGCATATTGTGGATTGATTCCTGAAAATATTATGATCAAGGTACTCTCGATATGTGAGGGCCTCACGTATCTGTCTATGAGGACCGTGGCTTTCGGGTGAATTATCAATCATAAAGAATGAAGAAATATTTAATCTACTCTACATACAAGATGTCGCCGAGGAAGCAAAAGAAAGACAGCTTCCTCGCGTTCAAAGCAACACAGATAAACTATGTGGGTCCACATCCTCCACTTATCGTGTATAACTCATGTCAATATCTAATGCATTGGTAGAATGAACCTAGAATGAATCCCAGAAATATATTTGAGATGTATTTGAAAGCACCTTCTAAGGTTAGAACGGCACTGCTTTCTCGTGATGAAAATAGCATTGCAGAGTTTGGAATCCCTAATACATCCATGGATCCATGGATATATAATGGGTGATAGGTTAGGGGCTAGTGCGAAGCGAGGAGCAACCGAAGCGGAGAGACCTGCGCCAACAATATATACATATTGCATGATTTTACAGCTTGGACCGGATTGTTTCACAATCAAAATGGTTTTCTGCGCTGGTCAATACCGGCCGCCCTCCCGACGGGAAAACCCCGATGGCACCGGAGTGGATATCCGAGAGAGAGGAGGTATAAGAAAAACAGCCATCACCGCAAGAACACTTGTGCCAGCTCCTGTTATTTAGAACTTTAGGCTAACTGCTGTTGCATGTTTCAAGTAATCGACTCTGACTTGGCGCGCGTGCATACCCATCGCCAATACGACCCACTCACGACAGCATAATGAACGGGCCCGTTGTGACTCTGTTGAAAGAATTGATGGGAGTTGTCTCTACAAGCGAGGAAAAACATGCGATCGGAAGTTTCCTCCAGAAACGCCTTGAGAGTCTGGGGTACAAGGTCGACCGCATTTCCATCAGCCCAGGAAGCTCGCGCTGCAACATCTACGCCTATGTCCACTCTCCCAAAACACGAGTCTGTTTGACAGCTCATATGGATACCGTACCGCCACATTCCGATTACAGTTACCCTCGACATTATTTACGGGCGGGGCGCATGTGACGATAAAGGGTCTATGGCTGCTCAGATCGCAGCGTTGCAGGAACTCCGAGCGGAAAATGCTATTCAACCGGACGACGTTTCATTACTTTTCGTTGTTGGCGAAGAGAAAGGAGGACCGGGGATGATCGCCATCAATGACATGGGTCTATCATGGGAAGCGGTGATCTTTGGGGAGCCAACAGAAGGAAAGCTCGCCGTCGGTCATAAAGGCCATTTTGTCTTTGAACTCCACAGCCAAAGTGCCCCGGCGCACTCTGGCTACGCCGATCGAGGATGCAGCAGTATCCCCGATATGGTATCACTGCTGGGTGAACTGCAAAACGTACAACTGCCATCTTCTGATGTTATTGGGCTGTTGGGCTGTCGACATTCCATTGTGGAAAGATAGAAGGAGGATTTGGCTACAATATCTTAGCGGCCGAGTGTACAGCTTTATGTGCAATCCGCATTGCTTGTGACCTACCAGGAATACAAAAGCTCGTTGAAGAAATCGTCAGCAGGTATCAACATACCTCGTTGAAGACTGTCCATATCTATCCTGAAACTAATTTGAACTACGATATCCCTGGCTTCGACACAATTGCAGTTTCATTTGGCACCGATGCTCCTCGTCTCAAAGGGAATCATAAGAGGTATCTCTATGGTCCTGGGTCGATTCTTTTAGTGCACGGAGAAAATGAATATATCGGTATATCAGAGCTTCTAGAAAGTGTGCAATCGTATAAGGCTTTTGCTCAACATTGCCTAGGGGGTTAAAATGACGTTCCGCTTTTTCTTGAACTTGAGCGCTAAGGGCTCACGCCTGATTAAAATTGTCAGACTATGTGGTTGCAATTCCTGACCATGACCGACCTTATGTTCAGATTTAGAATGTGACACGGTATTTCCACAGGTATGTTCAAAATGAAGACAGACTTTCAGCAAATATCAGGTTATGCTAAGGGCTTGAAACTGTAACTCGCACTTTGTGGTTTATTTCAGTACGACTCAATACCAGGAACTTGTCTCATTACAAATCCATTAGATGAAATATTGCAAGTTGCTATGCGACTATGCGCATTGATGCTTTGATTTCAACTGTAGGCAAAACTGGCCCTGATTCATGGGGGAAAAAGATAGCGAAGGTTGGAATTCCAGGCGGGGATATCATAACGGATTTGAAGTCGCCTGGTTTTCACATTCTGTGGGTTTTGTAGCAAGCATACTGTTGTGTATCAACTCTTCGTGGTCGAGGTTCTGCTTCTGGTAGCTGACAGGAATGAGTCTCAGCATGCGAAGCGCAAATATTTTGCAGATTATTTAAAACGCACCTTAATGAATTGGAGGAAGGCTAAATGTAAAGAATCCACGAAGCCCCATTTGACACAGCGCGTTGTAGATGTTTATCTCATCCTCGTAGCTGTAGTGCTCGAAGAAAACAGGGTATTGTTCGCGGAATAGTTCAAGCATAGTGTACCAGAGGCCGTAATAGATCGAGTCGTTCAGCTCCGGTCCACGAGCAGTTGGCATACCACCCCACAGCGCCCCGACGTTCCACATGAATTTCAGCAAGTCAGCACCTGTGGGGCTGCAGATCATATCAGAGACGGAAATAGATCGGATCTTTGAGTGGCACTTACGCTGGTCCAATTTCGTTGGGATACCGGATTTTACGCCAGTTCGCCCAGCATCGTTTGAAACCTACCTCGAGACGCGGGTTGATGTTGGTTGGCTTGCAGCTGAAGATCCGAGAGCGTATTTTTTGGACGAAAGGAGGGGGATCCAATGATCCATAGAACTGAGAGCCCATTCTTCTGATACTGTCGGCTATGGTCTGGAAGTTTGACTGGAATCCGATGAATGGGAGATGCTGAGATGAAGTAGCTCACTCTAGAGATATTCTGGAGTGTGAAAGAGTTTGTCGATGGTGCAGTAAGGGCCGTGCATTTGAAGTGAGGTGAATCAACATCGTGAATATTTCGCCCTTAGGCACACATATTCAACGTTATAAAGCACTTATAGACTAATTTTTGCTTCAACCTTTCACGGCGTTTAAGGTATCAGGAACTGTCGTTTCATACGTCAAACGTTTAGTTATATGGACGAAACTTTACGTTTTCCAATCTTCAAAATCGCAGTCAGTCTGTATACCTTCAGCCCAAGTCATTTTCGTTCGAAAGGCAATGCAGTTGTTCTCCCTAAGTATATCTCCCTCACAAATAATATTACCGGAAGCTTTAGATGGGAAATAGTGGTCGTTTCGAACATCGTGTTCAAAAACTTGGGAGTATTCACCGCTTTGATCTTCTATAGTATGGCTACAGACTCCCTTCTTAGCATCTGCGATCGAATGAATCAATAAGATGCGGGTGTTCATTATGTACAATTCATGTATATCAAATCCAATATCTGTACTTGTCCTCTCAGCATGGATTATGGTTCCCAGGTCAATCTGGTCAGAGATCCCTGGTCAATATTGGAGGAAATGCTGTATGAAAGACACTCGCATGGCACTCGAAGTCGTAATTTGGGGCCAAGCTAGGAACCAACCACACCTCTATGTCCTCTTTTTTGCCATTTGGGAGATTGGCTATGAGTTTTCCACCGGCGTAGACTTTCTGTGAATTATTCATCCAACACGATGTTGTCTACTGCTGCTTGTCTCCGATGTTTACATGTGTCGGGTATGCCGTGAAATGAACAGATCATTACTACTTGTCAGTGATTCGCTCAATTAGAAGCCTACCTAGGTAGGTGATGCACGGATCTATCGGGTCTGTAGCTAATCAATCAAGTAGTAAATTTATATATTCACTGGGGAAAGGCTTTTTGGGCTCCATACCTGAATAATTTGGTGGTTAGACATGCCCCAAAAACTTCATTAGCTACTTCCAAGGTTGATTCACTTTTGCCTACTCATCGCTCTCCAAGGTGGATTTGAGACTGCGTCTATAGCAAAAATCTCCGCACAGATAGGGGTTTCAAACTTTCATGTCCACTTTACCACCAAGATATGCCGTTCACCGGCGCCAATTAACCAAACGCAAACCTAAAAATTGAACTCAAACAGTGGGCGCTCCTGGTATATTTACTATGAACATATTATTCAAGCCATCCTCATTACATTGCTAAGCTTTTGTTTTTTGGGGATCAGTATCCGGCGCCAGAAAACAGCTTCGCCTCCGCTGGGATGTTGGAATGTAAGCAGTTCGGACCGCGCGGTGGGGCCAACCGCGGTCGTCAACTCCAACGATAACAAGACCGGAAACCAACCCCAAAGCCTGGCATCCATCGCGGAGTCAAAGAGATCTTCACTTTCAGTAACCAGCAATATGCCACGATCATTGCGTGTCGCCGTGCTCGAGTGTGACACCCCCATTCCAGCAGTCACGTCCAAGTTCGGCGGATATGGCGACATTTTCGAGGGGCTATTGAAGCGAGGCGTTGAGGCGAACGGCGACCCTGAACTCTCTGTGCAAGTCAGCAAGTGGCACGTCGTCGAGAACCCTCAGTACCCGAATCCCAAGGAAGTAGATGCTTTCCTTCTTACTGGCAGCAGTACGATTCCCTGAATGTCAATACCGGAGCCTGACCACTAACTGTGTATAGAGCACGATGCCTTTGCTGACGACAGTTGGATTGTCAGTCTGACTGAATATGTCAAGGAAGTCGTTCAAACGCATAACAAGCCTGTCGTCGGTATTTGTTTCGGACATCAGATCCTGGCGCGGGCACTCGGTGCCAAGGTCGGCCGCAGCGATGGGTGGGAGATCTCAGTAGAGCCAATCACTCTGACAGAAACGGGGAAAGAGGTCTTTGGACAGGACACACTTGTAAGTCCCCTTTCAGCAGTTCTAACAAAGCCTGGACTTACATTTGCCAGCACCTCCACCAAATGCACCGAGACATTGTTTTCGAAACACCAGAGGGTTGCCAGAACCTTGGATTCAGCGCCCCTTGCGCTATTCAAGGCCTCTATAAGCCAGGAAAGATCATTAGTGTCCAAGCTCATCCCGAGTTCAACGAATACATCATGTCCAAAATTGTGCAGGCACGACATGACGTGGGTGTTTTCAATGACGAGATGTATAAGAGTGGTTCTTCTCGCGCCGGAAATCACCACGACGGTGATCTGGTAGCCAAGAGGATTATTCGATTTTTGCAAGAGTCAGCTGTATAGAATACCTATTTTAGAAATAAGAAGAGCCATAGATTCTCACCAATGCTCAGTCGCAGAGCGTAGAGGCGATAAGCTGCTGATAAGGGAATGATAAGAGACCGCGGGGGAGCGCGATAAGCCCGCAGCTCCACGTTTATAACCGCCACTTCCCCTCGTCGCGTACAAGTTTTTACCACACTTCTTCTGCTATCCTTTGAATTGGCGGCATATTTCATTCAAGATGTCCAACGCAGTTCGAACCCTCTCTCCTGCCACCCACGAAGTCATCTTCGAGCACCCAGGCCACTCCCTCCAAGAAGCAAGCAAGATCGCCACAGCCTCCAAGATCGCCTTCGAATCATGGCGCAACACAACCTTGAACGAGCGAAAGTCGATTGTGAAGAAAGCATTGGATCACATTGATGCAAACATCGATACTCTGGCCAAGGAAGTCACCTTACAAATGGGTCGCCCTATTCGCTTCCCCGCCGGCGAGATCAAGACCGCGCGCCTTCGCGCTGACCACTTGATTGACATTGCGGAGGAGAGTCTGGCGGACCTTCCTGGCAAGCCAGAGGCTAATTTCAAGCGGTTCGTGAAGCGCGTTCCTGTTGGCCCTGTGCTCATCTCATCTGCCTGGAACGTAAGCCGCATCTCCCTTTTCCTTTTGAGTCTCAATATCTAACGTCTTACTAGTACCCTTATCTCACTGCCGTTAACGCCATTGTCCCTGCACTCCTCGCCGGAAACACAGTTCTCCTCCGTCCCTCCCCCCAAGTACCACTGTACGGAGAGCGCACAGCCGAAGCCTTTGCCGCAGCTGGCCTCCCCAAGGACGTTCTTCAGGTTCTTCACATTGGTAGCTTGGATGTCCTGGACCAAGTTGCTGCACTCCCCGAGGTCCAGTCGGTCTCTTTCACTGGATCAACATACGGTGGTTTGCGTCTGCGCCAAGCTACTGCCGGCCACGTTAAGCCTGTGAACCTTGAGCTTGGTGGAAACGACGCTGCTTACGTTCGCCCTGATGTAGACGTGAAGGACGTCGCTGAGAACCTCGTTGATGGTGCTGTTTTCAACAGCGGACAGAGCTGCTGCTCGGTTGAGCGTGTCTATGTGCACGAGAAGGTATACGATGCATTCCTGCGAGCCGTGCAGGACGAGCTTAAGAAGTATGTCAACAATCTGAATTCCATGCTATCTATGTCTCCAAGCTAATACCACGCTATAGCTACAAACTCGGTGACCCCAATGAGGCTGACACGAATGTTGGACCTGTCATTTCCGATGCTGGAAAGAAGAAGATTCAGTCCCACGTCGAAGACGCTCTCTCCAAGGGTGCTGTTGACTCCACTCCCGAGAACACCACCTTCGCTTTGGCAAAGACCGCCACCAAGGGCAACTGGGTCGCTCCTATTGTCTTGACCAACGTCAACCACGACATGCTCACAATGAAGGAAGAGACTTTCGGTCCTGTGATGCCGATTATGAAGGTCGCCAATGATGATGAAGCTATTGCTCTCATCAACGACAGTGACTACGGTCTCACCACTAGCGTTTGGACCAAGGACTTTGATGCTGGTGAGAAACTGATTGACCGTATTGAGGCCGGCACAGTCTTTATTAACCGCTGCGACTACCCTGCACCCGTATGTTAACTGTTCCCTATTCTGCGTGGAGAAAATACTAATCAGCTTCTAGGATCTCTCTTGGACTGGGTGGAAGTCTTCCGGTCTCGGATCTACCCTTGGCCCCCGTGCCTATGATGGTTTTGTGAAGTTGAAGAGCTACCACATCAAAGGTGTATCAGCGTAGAGGACTTGCGATAAATAGAGCCGGATAGCCTCAAAAATGTCTTTCATATATAATGACATAGTACAAATTTACGAACTTTTACTTTACTCTTATCGCTTGTGTCATTCTCGATCAGTTTCAAAATAGGTTTTGGCAAAGTAGATTTACCCTATGATTAAATTTGACGTGCAAGACTACCGGGGGCTTTCACTCAATTGCTACACAGCTTAGAACCCTTATCGCCGCTCGCAAAGCGTCCGGACCCACACCGCGGTCCGGGAGCGCGCTGCGCAACTCGAACCGCGCGCCAAGCCATCGACAACGCCAGGCAACTACTGTTTATGCCCCTGTTGCTACGCATGGCTACCAAGAACTTCCCCGCGTAATACCCCGGGAAACAAGGCTTGAAGCGGGTAATCAAATCGCAGTCTGTTCTTGGCAATCTATGGTTCTTAATGGATCCACGATGTCACAGTGAACAGTGGATACTCGGTAGAACTTCAATTTTAATCCGTACTCGTGTTCTCATATTGGAGGATACATGTCTCTGTTAAATACAAATTGGTTCAATAGACCGATTTTCTCCCGCCTGTAGCTTGTGGTAAATTACGTTCTTCTAGATAGTTCTGGAGAGAAATGAAGAGCTATGAGGCTCATGGTGGACTTGTAAAGTCTTTCTCATGCTGTTGCAAGGGTTTGTTTGGCATGGCCACTGCAGGCAAGGCCCGCGAAACAATTTTGGCGTGACATGGAGCACTCCCAGTGCGGGTGTTAGTCGCAAGCCCTGCGTTCGTGTACCCAAGAGATCCCCGACGAAGGCATATTATGCGATAGATCAAAGCGCCGGGGCTTTGGAAACGCGTGTATAGCTTGTCTTTTGGGAGTCCCAGAGAGGTGTACATAACGAATAGCTCCGAAATCAAGTTCAAGGTTCTGTAGATGACTTGCGACTGAACAGTTTTGCTCTGCCATGGGATTGGAGACCAACAAAGGCGACGAGGGCCCAATGAACCGTTCAATGGTTTCCTGTGGTATTTCGCCGGCTGGAAAGTCTTTTCAGAGGTCGAAATCATTTATTCATGGAGCCCGAGGTGTGTGAGATATGGGCCTACCACGTCACGTCACTTAGTACCAAGGGTGCTCAAGACGTGGACCTGATGAATGGTTGAAGATAAGAGGGCCGACGGCATGATCATGCAAAAGAGATCCAGATCTGGTGCTGCTGCATAGTGCGAGAGATATTCCAAGGACCAGCCTCGGGAAAAGGGAGCTGCCACATTGCTTCCATTAATTGCAGTGTCCTTTCCATATTCCCTAGCCCAAAGTGTGAGGCCATAGCTCCAGTTCTAGCGCGCATGGCCTCCTGCTGCTCCTGGTTATCCAGGCACGACCCGACAACCGCGATGGGCCAGCACATTCCAGAGTTAATCCGGGCATTTGGCGGTAACTGCTCCAGGTAAGTCATTGCTTCAATTACAGCAGACTTTATTAGACCCTTGTAGATCCCATCGGGCGTAAAGGTGTACCCGCCGCAAGCGCAGTAGAGGTAAATCAGCATAGCTTGTTGGAAAATCAAACCGGCGATGTATACATCAGGCTCAACCGAAGCATAAGGAGACCATCGCATAATTTGGGCCTGGATCGAGGCAAACATGGCAATGTCGTCTGCGGTCGGCGCTTTAGTTTGAGCATCTTCTGTCATCCATTGGCGGCCAAGATCAAAGATGCATGGGACTAGGAGAAGGAGTTCAAGCCAGCAACCACAGAGATTCCCCACATAATTTGTGGTGAGTAGATCCCGTGCTCGCTGCTCCAAGTCAAAATTGAGGAAAATTTGCCCACTCAGTCGTGCATCGATAGATATCATGCTCACTGATGCTGTGTAAACGTAGTACTCGACAACGAATGCCTTCAAGTCCCTTGGTACAGAAGCGTCACTCTTCTCGAGCAGTTTCACAAGTAATGAGTTGGCCGCTGACAGATGATCGAATACCGTACCGGTCATATCCCCCTTGGCAGTCTGCCACCCCCGTCAGCACCCCTGAAATTCGCTACTACACGGAATATACTCACCTCCGTGAAACACATAAGCAATGCTCCAACAAGAAGCATCAGTGGGTTCGGCTCTTTCCCACTAATAAACTCATTGACCCCCTTCCGAAATAATTGAATTGATTTGGTGTAGTGAGAATGGGCCAGGGAATCTGATTCGTCCCGTCTCCGGAATGCACGGTGAGCGGCACTCTGCGTAATGACCAGCTGCAATAATAGATCGCTCGTGAATGCCAAAGGAACCACCTGCACAAGAAATGGATTGATTGGAGTTGTTCCATTTGCCATACAATCGGCAGTCGTACTCAGGTAGTGACTGAGCAGCTGATAAGACTCTGCATCGTAGCCCGGCAGCATCGATAACGTCCGGGGCACTACATCCCCTACCATCGTCGGCGAAATGACAAGCTCATCGGCTTCTGCGATACTTGGGTTTCGACGGTCGGCTTTATCGTTAAGTATCGTGGCGCCATCCAAGTCCACACGCTCCGCCCCGTCAGGCGATGGATCCCCGCTGGGAGAGGTCGACGACAGACGGCGAGATGAAGGACTACATGGCTCAATAAACGACCCTAGATCCTCCACAATTCCAGCTAGGCTCGAGTGTCGGATATCAAGATCTAGCTGTGGTAGATCCTCCGATGGAGTTGAGTTCTTGCGCCCGGGGATCGTAGATGGCCACTGGCAGCCAAGGTCGTTGCGCATGCAGCCTCCGCAGATCGGGTGGCCTTCGTCGCACTTCTTCTTCCGTCTTCTACAGGTCAAGCATCCTGTGCGGACGCGAACTATGCGGGTTGTGCGCGGTCGATCTGGCGGCATGGTGTTGGAGAAGGTGAGTGCTATCGGTGGCGGGAAACGGAATTGATAAGACTGTGGGGTAAAAGTTTATTCCTTGTGTGGATTTAGCTTAATGATGTTAATATCTGCATTTATGAACTTCTTTATGAGCTGCGCATTAGGAATGGTACGCGTGATAATTTGCTCTGGGTTTTTACAAAGTTTATGTTAGATTTGTGAGGGATGGGTTCTCGCTGAGGCAAATGACTCGCATTAGAAGGCCCAAGGAATAGAACTCGGGAGCGGGCAAAGCCCCCGTGAGCTACTGGCACCTGCGTCTTCCGTAAAATTGTATATCGAGAACATGAGGTTATTTGATTCGCACAGAGTATTAGGGTATCGATGGGTGTTATACTAAATAGCAATTGTTGCTTGCCGGAGAAGAACCACGATGCCTCTAAATATTTTCTCCGTGATGAGCTGTGAGAACCCATTGGAAACTTGGAAGCATACAGTATCTGGTTTCGGATTTCGACCTAGGAAGAATGGACGTCTTAATTTTGGGGATGTTCCAATTTTCAATACCGATCTAGCAAGGAAATTGAGGCTTCCGCTAATGATTTCCATTGATATTGGCGGGGATAATGCACGCTATTTGCTATCTCCGCTATCCAGCACTTTGCTGACAACTGCTCCACATCGCCTACTCGTAATTGTGGAAACGCCTCCTGCAACTAAAAATGCATAATTGTCAAAATTTATATGCAAATATTGCAGTGCCTCGTTGGCACGAAACTCCCCAACTGAGAAATCAACATTTGATTACTGAAGGGGAAGTTTGGAATCACTTGAAACTCGTGAGTGAACTTCCATGGTTGGAGGGTCTTTGTTGATCAGATGATGGAGTGGAAACTTGTGAAAACAATATCTCTCCTTCATTGTTTCAACGAAAATAGACCAGTATTCAAGATGTGGCAGGAAAATAGTCGTTTCGAATGAAGCATTAGAGCCACCACTTTCTCAATGTCTCTAAACTCCTGGATCTTATCAAATATTCCTTTGGCCTGGTCCTTTCCACTCTAGCCGCTGGTAGGACAAATAGCCCGAGGTTCTGCCGAACCATCAATATCGGTGGATGCCAGGCTGGATGATCAATTCGCCTCCTCGTCACAGACGGAGTTATGGCGGGCTTAATGTTTCCCGTAGATGTCATCATAAACTATCCCCGCAACGCGTGCAGTAGTTGATACCCCGCGAGGTATTAAACCAGAGATAACCCTCAATTCGAAGTTCCTAAATCCACGTTATCACGAAAGTTAACAACTAAGTTCACACATTATCAAAATGGTTCAAACGCTGCCTTTCGCAGACATCAATGTCCCGACACCCGGGTTTGGTGCTATGGGCCTCAGTTTTGGCCTTGGGACGAATCTCAGCTACGATGAAGCTGAGCCTGTGCTTCTCAAGGCTATAGAACTAGGATGTACATTCTGGGACACTGCAGTGAGTTAAAAATGAGGAAGTAAATTGATTCACGTCGAGGTTTTGAAGTTGACACTGTATTCAGGTAGTCTATCAAGCCGGTGTCAACGAGAAACTCCTGGGAGATTTTATTCGAAAGCACAATGTGCGTGATAAGATATTCAGTGAGTATTTCTTTCCATTTCGAGTTTTGGGATGCTAATTGCTGCAAACAGTCGCTTCGAAGTGCGGATTCGAAGTTTTTGGTGACGGGCCCATGCGAGTCACGAACTCCGCTGCACATATCAAGGAGTATATCGAGGGAACTATCGAAAGACTTGGCTTCACACCTGATCTTTACTACCTTCATCGGATTGACCCTGGTAGGTTGCCTGTCGGGTAATACGCGAATGGCTCTAACAGATATAGACACTCCCCTTGAGGAGTCCATCACTGCTCTCGACGAAATCCGTCGAGCCGGAAAGACAAAGTACATCGGCCTATCCGAGTCATCTGCCGCAACCTTGCGCAAGGCAAATTCTATCGCTAAGATCGACGCTATCCAGGCGGAGTACTCTGCATTCGAGACTACCCATGAGTCCGATGGACTGATCGACACTGCGAGGGAGCTGGGAGTAGCTTTTGTGGCTTATAGCCCATTGGGACACGGCTGGCTTGTCGATAACTTCGACTACAATTCCCCTGAGGATTTCACACCGGGTGATTTCCGTCTAACGTGTTCGTGATATAACCCTTTCAATTTAAGTAGTATACTGAATGATCTACAGCTCCGAAATTCCAAGGCGAAAATTTCTACAAAAATAAGGCTATCGTGGAGGAGATCAAGAAACTCGCGTCCAGCAAAGGCTGTAACATCAGCCAGATTGCGCTTGCTTGGGTAGCCGCTCAAGGCATGATTGCAATTCCCGGAACAACGAAGGCCAAACGACTGGAAGAGAACTGGGCTTCGAGGGATGTGGAATTGACCGCGGAAGACAAGGCGGCTATGCGCCGGATTGTAGATGCTGCCAAACCCGTCGGACATCGCTACTCCGCTGCCCATGAGGCACTAGTTGGTCACTAAGCTTGAAAGTGATCATGAATGCCAGTTCTTGATATTCTACCAAGAGCCTAGCCAGGTCAAGTATATACTGGCGCATCAAGTTATCTACTGTGTCTAAGTCGAAGACATAATCGCAAGGGTTTTTGACAACTAGGATAGTGAAAAAATACAAGCCCTCAAATACGTACTCTGATATCACCATTCTAGTGCATAGAAGGTGAGCAAAGTTTCAGCGTTTAAAAAAAAAGAAAAAGCATAAAAATTTGATTAATAGTAATATACTAGGAGCTACAGGAACTATCAAGTTACCCATTTTCTCAGTTTTTCAAGCCACTGCACATCGATCACGATGTCATGATCACCCTCATGACACGGTGCTCTGTGAAAAAGCGTCTCAAATGAAATTATCATCAGCTCCCTGTACGAAACATTACTTCATAAGCTGCAAGAATATGAGGACCCCATGGCTACCCGGCTTCCCTACGAGATGGAGGATGGACTTCTCTACCAGACCCACAAGGATGGTAGTTGCAGTCTATGTCTACCACGTTCTTTTACCAAGGAAATCTTCAAACTCGTCCACCATTACCAAGCCCACCAACGTCTGGACGCCGCTTGACTGAAATTAAAATGGTTGTTATTCTACAAAGGCCCTAAACTCTTGAAGTAATACATTTCTTTCTGTCCTGAATGCCACAGTAACGCGACGCCGCGCCATCACCTTTACGGCTCCCACAATCCTGACCATCAGAATTTCAAAAAGAAGGAATTGGCGGAGCTTGGTGCCATAGAGCAGTTCGTGGGGTCTATAGCCTGTGGATTGTTTTGTGGAGCTGTTAATAACCATTTGTAATGCTGGGATAGCTTGGTCAGATTTCTTTGGCTTGCTCTAGATGGGTGGTGATCTAGTGACGAAGGGCAGTTTCAAGAACTTGAATCATGCGTTCAGACTGGCCAGCGGTTTGGGAGTGATTGGCCGTGAAATAGAGATCCGAGGGAGGAGAAACCCACCTCTTTTAGGACACAACTGCGAGAAGGTGGGCGATCTGTGGCCAAGGTTTGCCCTGATGTTTGTGGACAAGATTCCTAGGGCATTTGTCGCACGCTAAGCGCTTCGTCAGTACTTATAAAGCAGTTAACAAGTCGATAGCTTACCTTTTTCGTGGGAGACGTATATTTGGCAGAATACTTCCGCTGGGGCCACCACAGAGAAAGAAATAGACGAATTTATACTCAACCGCGTTTGTATGGATGCGATCCATGTTTCATTTGAGCCCAAGTTAATAAATAGTCGATATCTATCTGTATTGAGTTCCTCGCCAAGACAGCCGATCGATTTCGTAAATCTTCTGATATTCGGCCAGTTTTAAAATAATAAAACAGCTGCAGATAATTTTTATCATGCATAATATGCAGCTATAGTCGATATTCGCAATCCTTCGCAGGTCAATGGTAAGTTTCTTATGGCAGGATTAAAAGTGGCAGGAGCTGAAAGAGGCCGTTTTTCCAATAGAAAGCCCTGTGGTGATGCTATTGTTAGCAACGGGTCAATGGGAAACTTCTAGTGAGCAGTTCTGCCTACCGTCATATGAGAACTTCGCATGCGTCCATGATCCCTATGATCCGGACTATAAAGCGGCAAGAGCTAGACCAGGGTGTCCGGAAGGCTAGGCTTCGGAATAATGACCCTTTTTGATCCGACCACTATATCAGGGCTTTTTTTCATGCAGTCTCCGAAGTTTCATGAGTAGGCTGAATCATCAGAGTCTTGGTAGAGGGACCAGAAGTCTGAGCAGAAATACCAGAACTTTCTGGTGAAACCTGAGATTTTTCAGGTTGTTTCTTGGTCAGGGAAATAGAGGTTGAAGAACAAGAATTCTTTGGGCTTTTCTGGGCTTTCTTAGACTGTTTGGTAGAACCCCTATATCACGGTGGGACCTTTCGGTAATTCTCCACATGGATGAAGGCTCAGCCAAAAGAACTTGCAGTGGAAATATTGAAATGATCTCTTGAAAGTGAGCAGAAATAAAGCCCACTAACTTGAAAATCCTTATTGTGGAGTCTATCTGGTGTGATCTTGCCTTTGTCATCGATGCTACCGCGAGGGCGTCGGTTCTAGCCATCTTGAAGGGTCCCAGATTCGTCATTCAAAGCTTGCAGAAAGCCACTCCTGCTTTCATGACGACAAATGCTCTCTTAGTCTGTGTGCTTAACTTAAAAGATAACAGGAGAGGCGTATGAGATTCAAAATCAGATCCCCTCGATGAGCGAGAATCCGTAGCTGTCTACACAGGGGGATTTATGTCAATTCAAAAATCACAAGGCTCGTGCGCAAAGAACATCAACTAAGACGAACAAGCACACAACAGAGCTTGCAGACGCTTTGAAACTCGCCACGGCAATTGAGAAGAAAAGTGAGCTCACGATGGGCTGACTTTGTCCAAGTATGGCCAATTGATTTTCTTAGAAATCTTGTGATCGAACATCGCGACTGTCTTGGTCTCACAATAATTGAGGATATTATGCATGCCAGAATCATCAAGACAGATATAGTATCGTCGTGGAATCGGACTCGCATTTCATGACTCGGATTGAATATGCCCCAATCAGGTGGTGTTTGGAGTTTGCTAAGTTATATCCAGAAGCTTGATCTCATCTTTATGACAAGAGCATGTCCCTCTGCAGAAATGTTTTTGCACATAATAGCGCAATGGACGACAAAGCTGTGAAATTGACGGTATCCTTATAGTTTATGTGCCTGGATATGCTCATAGAACCTTCCCTTGCTCGTCTTCAAGATACTCCTAGCATATGAATATTTCGTCAATGCAATCAGCACATTGTATGGTGGCTTTTGCACCATTCTGTAGGGCCAATGACTAGTGGCCGCTTTCTTCGCAAGTACCTGGGCCCGAGTACCTGCGATTGGCTGAGCTCATTGTTAACAGAGCCATTTCTGGATTAAGAAGAATGCACCATAGTAATCGTCTTTCAACAGCTCCCGGGAATGGAGAGATGACTTAGGATTTGGAAAGAACTGCCAAGTAGCAATCTATCCTGGACATACAGCTAAGCTTGAAAGCCATCTGTAATGTCTTTATCTGCGTTGGTCTGCTATAATATCGAGACAATTTCGAAGTGTGCGATAAGTTTTGATTCCAAAGATGCAACATGCCCTCTGTGAGTGTTACTTGTGCTTCTTTCGATTGAAAGCTTCTTAATTTGAAGTATATCGTGTCGATACCTGTACTCATTCTTGGGTTTTCAGCCACACTCTTGTCTACTGTTAGGGTCAGCGTTTTGTAAGGCACGTCGATCGCGGTCCTGGGTCCTAAAGCCTGGAGTCCTGATATCCGATGTCCTCTTGGGGCGGGAGCTCACGTAGCGGTACTTGTCAAACCACTGATCCTTACACAAGTTCATGCAATTCGTAAGATCCTCCATGGTCGACTGGGCAGTAGGGGTGCAGGGTAAGTTTGAGATCTGCATCCAGCTTGTTATATGCCGAAAATGCTTGAGCAAATGGTGCAAATGTAATCTTTAACACCGAACAGGACCTAGAGGTGGTCCGTAAAACAAGAACGAATGTTACCATAAAAGTGGGTATATTCCTTGAAGCTAAAATTCAGACGGACTTACGAATATGGGGTGTTTCTACCCATTCCTACCGCCTCTGGTGGAACGTCTAGAACTGTTCCGTAATGTAACTAAATATAAGCAATAGTGCGCGAGACGGTTCCGTACCCAACATTGGGGCCCGAGCCCAGGAATCCTCGAAGATTCCTTGTTCAGCACTTTTCAAGAGGTGGCATCTGATAGATTCCTAAGATGGTAATGACGTTCAGCAAGGCAAGAGGACAATATCATCAGCAAAGCCACTAGGCACGTATCTTATGTAGCAACGGATTTGGAAGATTGAGTCAAGGAGCGCGAGTGTGTCCTATAACTGTGGATTTATAGAAGTAATCGGCCTGAGGACAGTCACTTCTATATTTCAATATGGAATCAATGAGCTTCGTTATCGTGTCCGTGTTGCTCTTTTTCGCTTGAGTCTGGTACTTGGTCGTCCTCGCGGGGTTCGGGCTGGCTGCTAGAAGGAGTCGTCTTCAATACTGGAGTCTTCTTTGATGCTGGAGTCTTCTTTGATGCTGGAGTCTTCTTTGATGCTGGAGTCTTCTTTGATGCTGGAGTCTTCTTTGATGCTGACGGCACGCCTTTAGATTGCTTCTTGCTCCTCTTGGGTGCTCGTTCCGACGAAGACTTAGGAATAGGTGAAGAAGTGAATATTGATGCGGTATAGTCCTGCTCAGCTCGTTTGACTCTTTCTTTCGTAGTATCTAATTCAACGATTTTATCCAGTAATAGGAATAGGAGTGGTCGGTCTGGAGGAGGCCCGTGACTCGAGTAATAGCGAACTGTATCGTTATATACTCCTTCCGCTGCCTTTAGTCGTCGACTCAGGTTATCAATTGTACAGCTCTGTGCCGCTAGTAATCTCGAGTTGGTTGACTTTTGCCGGATAAACTTCTGGATGTCCTGTATATATTCCTCTTTCACTTTAGCCAGTTCCTTTGCCACACCCAGCTTCTGTCCACGAGGATACTGTTTGTGGGCTCGCTCCAGAATCTCCTCCGCAGTCTCTGTAGACTCACACCCTGGTCCACCTTCTCTTCTCTTCTTCTGTTCGGGCTCGGAAAGTGCCAGCTGCAGTCCGGGCAGGTCCCGTACTGGGACGATTTTAGTCGCTTCGCCGCTCTCTTGACCAGCTGCAACTTTGCAGTGCAAACTGATATATCCCAAATTCACTGTGAGCTCTTCTAACTAGAACCATGGCTCCTGAGAATTCTCCATTTTGGGGGCACATGTTGATAGAGTCCATGCTATGCGCTGGGAAACCCATTTTCGTTGTTGGTCTTGTGTCAGGTTTATCGCACCGCAGACTAGCAGCAGATGAACCTTGGGTTATCTTTTGACTGAGGTGTCATCGACTCAAAGGCCGTAAAATAAACCAGCTGAGATGCGAATGGAGGACAGTTCGGGTGGAAGGGCCACTTCACACTTTCCACTGGAAAGGTTCAGATTAACTTTGAAACAGAACGGAAAAAGAAGCAAAGTCCAAGGAACGATAAGAAATAATGTCTTTGTAGAACAAGGAATATTATTTTCCTTACCTGATAGTATTTGTAATCCAGTGCTGGAATCTCAGCGTGGTAGGTTGTACACTGAAGAGCAAGGGTATCACCTCAACACGTCGAGTAACTTGTAAGAGGTGAAATAAAGAGTATCATGTTCTCATATGACCCTACCCACAATGAAGGCAAGATGAGGTGGTGCCGGATGAGTGAGGTAAAGAGAGGCCAGACAGTAGACTAATTGAAAGTAAGGATAGTGTGTAGTAAAGAGAAGGGTGGGAGGGGAAAAGTGACATTTGCACAAGCGTCCTCCAATGTGGCTTCGTCGGCTCTCGCAAAGCACATGATTGTAGTTGAGCATACGGATTCTACCCGACAGACGATAGCAACTGGTATTACATCCAATGCGCCGCCTGGGTATTCCATGATGAATCATTGCGATAACGATTTGCTAGTTCCAATTTGAGCGTAGTAAAGGGAGGCTTACTTAGCAGGTTGGAGAAACTTTCTCAATAGTAACTGTGGATTGGGCCCAATACTATCGCAGTTTAAGTAGAGATTTACCTGAGCAGTAATCAAGGCCGATCAAAGAAATCATTAATCGGTAGTGGAGGGAGAGAGAAGAAGTTCAAGGGAGGAAAACCTATTTACAACATAAAAGAAGTGGCTAGCGGTCTAGCGAGATGGAGATATCCACTCAAATTCCTCCAGATATTCTTTCAACTGAAACCACAGGCGCCTTATCTTCAGTATGCACTAGCCCAACCTCCTCGGGAGGAACAACAGTCTTTGGGAAATCGCGAGAAGCCACCTTGTCTCTGTAGAGGACATCAAGCTCCTCAAGGCTCCGGCCCTTCATCTCTGGTACATACCACCATGTCAGGGCTGTGAAAAGGACTGTCAATGAACCATAAATATACCCGACTTTGCCCCCCAGATTTGCGTAGGTAGCACCCGTCAAATAGGGCGCAGTGAATGACACAAGAAATGCAGCAATAACAGACAAAGAGACAGCAAAATTACTAGTCTTTTCCACTACACGACGGGTTGAAGCCTCGCCAAGGACAATATAAGGCACCGAGGCCCACGACAGGAGGTAGAAGTAGAACCAGATCAGGACACTAGCTACCATCAAGTGCTTCTCAGTTTGCGATGGGTGTGCAATGCTTCCCATAGCTCCCATAATGAAGAGAAATATGGCATTCATGATACCGCCAATGATCAGGATTTGACGTCGGCCGAAAGTATCAACGACTACTGTTGTGAGCATGACAGCAGCAACCCCAAGAGCCTGTTGAATCATGCCGAGCTCGAAAGAGTTGGTAAAACCCTGTTGTTTATAGAATGTGACGGAATATTGCGAAACAAAAGCTTGGCCAGTGATTTGTTGACCGACCATCACGATCACGGCGATAGCAGTACGTCTCTAACAAGATATCAGTTTCAGAAAACATGTATGGAGCGTTGGAGATAGTAATGAATATTCACCCTGTTTGTTCCAGTAAACACCTTTTTCCACGACCCTTTTCCTTCACTACCGTGCATCTGCGTCAGAATATTAATCTCTTCCCGTATTTGCTCGTCAGGGATATTCTTCTTGCGTAGTCGTCGAAGAGACTTGGTAGCATCTTCGATACGGTCTTTAGACAAGAGCCTAGTAGGATATTTAGTACGACTATTCAAGGTAACTTCCCTATTTCTCCTTACCAGCGAGGTGATTCAACAATCAACGGATAGAACGCAAGAAGCAAGGCGGGCATGACGAATTGTATACCTACACTTTGTTAGCTCTGTTTCCCTTGAAACGACACCTACTCACCAACAGAAATCTGCCATCCAGAATTTGACTTGACTGTTGAAGTTCCAAAATTTATCGCCGACGCCACGAGCTGCGCAACAGTGATTTGCAGTTGCAGCTGTGCGGTCACCATTCCACGGAGGATCGCAGGGGCACATTCAGCCATGAAGGCCGGCATTACGCTAACAGAAATGCCCGTCATAGCATAGGAAAGCATACGTCCAATAGTGAATTGTGGGACTGTAGTAGCGGTGATCTGGAGGAGAACTCCACTTTTGAGAATGTCAGCAGAGCACGATTCAAAGCCATCACATTAGCACTGACACAAAGGACGTCCCAATAATTGTGAGAATGGATTTCTTCCGACCGATACGTTCGGCAAGTGGTGCTGCTGCCCAGCATCCCTGTTCAAGTTCATCGTCAGTCATGATCGGGTCAGAAGTCCTCGGGACTCACCAATAGCTTTCCAAGGTATGGGAATGAGTTCATGATCGACGTGATGTATGAAGCAATGGCATATTTTTCCGTGGTGGAATTATAGGTTCCAAATCTTTCGATAAATGCTGCACTATATTAGTCAACTCCAACCTTCGAAGTTTGGCAAGAGATTTGATACTCACGTTCCATGGCTTGCACGCCAGAGAATACGGAGACCTATTAAAGTAAGTAAGAGGGCTTCGCTAAGCAGGGATATACTGACATCGTAGCCAAAGTTCCATGCAGTCACTGCTAAATAACTAGGAATAATTAGCTCTAGATCATTCAATGTATCTAGCAAGATGCGCACAAAGTCATGAAAAGCACCATAGGAGTGAACTCCTGGACACGTCGCCAAAAAGTAAGGTTTGCGCCACCAGCGACAGCCTCGCCGTGGGTAGTAGACGGCATTGTATCAGATTTTCTGGACCAGGGCCCTCACGATATGGACAGATAAACAGGTTGAAGAGTCCTGTATCATCGAAGGCCCTGGTAGAGCTATTATAGTGAGAAGATCGTAATGCCATAGCACATGGGGAACCCTGGAATGGTGGATCCCGCCCCATCGCGTCTTCTGGGGTTACGGATCTCGGCAGGCTAGAGGTGATAGCTTTTCTTTTCTTGGACGAGATTGCGAATAAGCCACGAAAATCACTAAATTCAGCTCAGTGAACAATTTTCCGCCATACGCTGAATGCTAAGATTCCATAATGTTGAGTGCTAATTTGCAAAGCATCTCGCGTACGGATATCGTTTATATCCACCCGACATCCGCTCGTAGATGGAGGGCTTAGGAGGATCCGATTCGCTCTTAAAAATTATTTGATCGGCACGCCATATCAGCAAGATATTGCGGAGAGATCTACAGCTAGGCTTTGTATTGAAAGGAATTTGCGGGTCAATAGGAGCCCTTTCGAGGCAACAAACTTTGGCTTTCCAACCGAAAACCAGCAAGTATCAAGTTATCCTAACCCTTTGCCAGCTATATATGCGTTTACACTAATTTAGACTAGTCTACATTCGCAATATTTGCCATGGATTGGTATGTATGTGGTGAAAGGTTGGCATTGTTCTTCTTTCTTCATAGTATACTTGACTGATAGAGATAGTCGAGAAAGGCTGATAGCTAACAAGGAGAGATGTATTTGCTATCAATAAGGGCATCACATTGCAAGCGGGGTTTAGTAGCTTGTAGTCCGGTAGGCTCTTCATTCGAATTTTGAACTAAGTCTCCTAATACCTAGAGCCCTATCACACCTTAACACAGGCCCGGACTGCACTAAGTACCAGGAACCACAAACCAGAACAATATCCGGACACGCCAATAAACTTTCTGAGAGCATATAAAAAGGTTCACGCATTTCAAAATAATCTAAGAATGCTTTCAGCTTGGCGTAATGCGATATAAGTCAAGGTCACTTCACAGGATTTCCACTTTCGGGCATTTTTATACCAAACTACTCGCTATCGGCTCATGTACAGGATTTGTCTATGTCATATATTGCATTCATCTCTCTATTCGCATAAGAAGTCTCCAGATTTTATGTCATATCAGTCAGAAGGGGTGACGACCGATTTAAACAAAGATCTTAGCATCGCCCTCCTTGATCTTACCAGCCTCAGCCAAACGCTTGGCCTCGGTAGTGTAAACCTCCTTGACAGCGTTGCCATCCTTGCCAGCAATGGTCAAGCGCTCAGCAAGAGCCGCAAGCTCGTCAACATCGATCTTGCTCTGGATAAGTTCGACATCGTTCAGGACGGAGTCAACCTGGCCAGCAGAAGCCTCGCCGTCAGCGAAGTAGTTGACATCCTTGACGGAGGCCTTGAGAACACGCTTGTTCTTCTTGGCAGCATTCTTAGCAGCTTCCTTGGCCTTCTTGTTCTTTTCACGGTCAGCCTTGGCAGCTTCCTCAGCCTCCTTAGCAGCCTTCTCAGCCTCGGCCTTCTTGCGCTCCTTCTCCTCTTGCAAACGCTTGGCCTCGTCTTCCTTAGCCTTGCGCTTAGCATCCTTGCCAGCACGAGCTTGCTGCTTGAATCGCTTGATACGCTCGTCCTGCTCGGCAGCCTGATCAATCAGACCACGCAAACGAACAATGTCCTCGGTCTTGCGCTTGCGGCAAGCGTTGGCATTCTTCTTCTCAACGTGACGCTTCTGGTCACGACTCTCTCCATCATCAGGCACATCCTCGTTGAGGTACTCGAAGGTTCGCCAGCTGTCGAAGCTGTACCAGAAGTCGTAGAAGGCGCGGACCTCGGCCTCGGAAGTTTCGTCATCGCCGAGCTGAGGAACGGGCTGCTTGTTGGAGAATCGGGATTCAGCCTGGAACACGGGGCTCCAGTATTTGTAGAAGTGGCTGGGCTTCTTGATCTGGGACTTGCTTGGAGGCTCGACCTCGGCGGCCTCGTCGACGGAGTCGAATTGGCGGCGGCGGACGGGGTCCAGGAGCAGCTCGGTGGCTTTCTGAATACACTTGAAGAAGCGGTCGTCTTCATCGGTCTGGCCCATGGCGGCCTTCTTATCGGGGTGGTGGCGCAGGACCTTCTTGCGGTGGGCACGGCGGATCTGCTCGGGGGTTGCGCGCCAGCGGTACTTAGTGAGACCGAGAACGGCGTAGTGGTCTTGTCCCTATAATATGTCAGTATGTTTTAAGGATGTCAAGGTAGTGGGATACGAACCTTCCAGTCCTTGGCTTCACGGGTCATCATCATAGGGTCCTCATCCTCGGAGATCTCGTTGTCCTCCTCGGTCTCGGTCTTCTTCACGTTCTGCTGGGCCTGGATACGCTCATCCTCGGAGAAGGTACGGTTGTGACGTTGCTATAGGGGGTCAATTTCTGAATCGCTGGATTGAGAGAACGTGGACTGGATCGCGATCACTTACACGGCGGGCGTGAGCGAGGAAGTGTGGGCCAACGGGCTCAACGTTGCGCTTTGTGGCAGCAGAGAGAGCACCGACAGGCTTGAAGTCCTTATCCGCACTCCAGCCCGAAGGCAGGGAGGGGAGGGTGACGTTGACAACCTTAGCAGAAGCCATTGTGTTGAGGGTTGAGGGTGGTGATAGAGTGAGAAACCCCACTGTGCCTTTTTCCTTTCATGTTTTTTTTTTCTCGGCGGTGAGCCTCACCCACCAATCAGAGCGCCTACTCCTATAATGCTGAGTTTTTCACGATAACATTTCAACAGTTACATTTTTATAGTTTTCTTCTCCTTTTACATATTTATCATTAACTCCCAATGGCAAGATCCCCACTACTGCTATGAAATTGCGTGTTGTATCGACAGTCAATTTTCACTGTATAACAGGTTTATGTCCACACAGTATTGCTACAATGTTATCATGGCCTCTCTCTTGAGCAACACGCAATGCATCCTCAAGAACTTGATCTCTATCATCTCCAACCAAGGCGCCTTCATAGAAAAGAAATAGGGCAATTTCATGATACCCTCTCTCCGCAGCCTTTACAAGTGCACGGCCACTGAAATCGGCTCCGAGATCCACCAGATATTGGACAATCTCCAGATGGCCCTCCGAAGCAGCCACTGTTAGTGCGGTACCATACGAGTTTGGTAGATTGATATCGGCTCCGTTGTTCAGTAGGAACTGGACAATCTCCAGATGGCCCTCCGCAGCAGCCTCTGTTAGTGCGGTATTATACGGGTTTGGTAGATTGATATCGGCTCCCTCATTGACTAGGCACCGCACGACATCCAGATGGCCCCCCAAAGCAGCCTGTGTTAGTGCGGTATCATATGGGCTTGATAGGTTGATATCGGCTCCATTGCTCAGTAGGAGCTGGACAATCTCCAAATGGCCCCCCAAAGCAGCCACTGTTAGTGCGGTACCATGCGAGTTTGGTAGATTGATATCGGCTCCGTTGTTCAGTAGGAGCTGGACAATCTCCAGATGGCCCCCCAAAGCAGCATCTGTTAGTGCGGTACGGTCACAGGCTGATAGATTGATATCGGCTCCATTATTCAGCAGGAACTGGACGATCTGCAGATGGCCATTCCAGGCAGCCTGCACTAGTGCGGTACAGTGTGAAGTTGATAGATCGATATCGGCTCCCTCATTCACTAGGCACCGCACGACATCCAGATATCCACCGCGCGAAGCGTTTGATAGTGGAGTATCGTCTAGGACCTGTTCATTCAAATTGGCGCCGCCGTCCACTAGAAGTTTGACCGCTCTTGGGAGGCCTTCAGAAGATGCGAAGAACAATGGGTTGGATGGAATCTTCCCCTGAATGTGGGGATATTTCCAATTAGCCCAATTTTCGTATGCATCTTTCTCCGCAAAGAAAAAATGCATCACTGCCTCAATAACACTCTGCTCCGTCTCAGCAGGTCTTGCATGATATGCCCAATACTGAGCAGCATACTCTGAGAGTGGACATTTTTCGCCCACCTTCCACATTGATCCAATATCACGTGCGTATGGCAAATATGAGAGACATAGCTGTGCCAAGGTTCTGTGACACTCCTTAATTTGCAGTCGTCCTTTCCATGTCCCTGTAGGCTGCTTATGAATCAAAAATTCTCTCGCGGTTTGGTGAATGAAAAACAATCTTGAGTCGTGGACGCTGATGAACAGGCCACTGATGTTCTTAACCGTACTTTTGAAAATATCCTGAGGCCATAATGCCGATTCCAAATCGTCATAGGATGCAAATCTTCCCTGCTCTAATGCTAGAGTCAAAGCCATATTGGCTTCTTCAAGTGTCAAAGGCCTTGCAGCGACTAAGATAATCTGGAGGAGGGCCACAGTGTAGTTCTCATTCTTACTCCGGCCAAGAATCTTTTCATAGACATCGGAAATTTCGGACGGTAATTCAGAGAGAATAGTATTCATGTCAGTAACTCTGCTGTATTCACTTGGGCTTTGCTTGATGATGTCGAAAATAAGATAAAGCCAAAGGTATGTACGACTTTCCGTTTTTTTGAGCTGCTCGGATATTCTTTGGCGGTCTTTCTCCTTGAAGAATGGCGCTATTTCATCTATTTTGGAGTCAATGACGAGGTCTATGTCCCTTCTAATATCACCGCCTCTCTCGTCGCCCTCGAATTGCATATAGCTTTCACCGGGGAAATATCTGAAAGAAGCTTCTAAGTCGTCGTACGGTCGGCTGGTGATCAGGAACTTGATTTTTGAATGTGAATAATGTGCTTTTTTCGAGAGTAGTTCCTTTAACTTGTCAACCAGACGTTCCCTGTGATCTCTTTTGCATTCGTCCAATGCGTCGAGGACGCAATTGATTTCCCCAGCCTCTGGAGAGCTAGTGCATTGAATGAGGGTCCGCCATAGCTCAATAAAGTTCCTGGCCAGTTCCTTTCCGAAACGTCTATAGCTTGTCATAGCATACTGGATTACCCGTCCTGTTGGGTCTTGGGTGATAACCTGATGAAGAATTGCCCGCAGGGCATCTGTATCTGACATACGTCCCTCAATTCCATCTTTGAAGAAGAAGTAGCAGGTCTTTGGAGTGGTAATATTTGTCGACAACCGGCCCTCGTCGACCAATGTCCGCGATAAGACCGATTTTCCACAGCCAGGACCTGCAGATACCCAAAGAAGACTGGAGGATTCACAGTCACGCCATTTTCGGAATTTTTCATCCCTGAAAAACCATTCACAGGTTCCGTCCACCCTTCTTGGATTGAAGTCCTTGTCGTCCTCATATGCAGAGTTGAGTAAGTCCAGGAGTTTTCGCTCCTGTGTATCTTCGTGGTTTCGCTGGATCTGCGAAAAGCCAGCTTCTTGAATGGAGCGAATTTCAACAAAAATGTCACGAGACTCTTGCATCGCCTGCAGTAGCTCATCCCTATTCTTGCGAATCTCGTCTGCTTCAAGAGGAGCTATCAAGTCAGCACACGACTTACTCAGTGCTTCGATCTTGGTGATCATGGAGTTCCAGTCGCCTTCGCCAGTCACATTACTCCATGCACGAGACAGTTGAGCTTTGGAAAGGTGACATATAGCGCGAGCTTGAAATTCCAATATATCCGAGTAGAGCTTGACTAAAGGCTCGACGAGATCGTCATATTTTTCACCATGCTTCGATGAAAGATAATTTTTCTCACAGATATCCCAGTAGATTTGAATCTTGCCGATGGAATCGAATCCTGTCAACATTTCAAGATCGCATTTGGTTCCACTCGAAAGTAGCTACTACAATTAGTAAATATTTAATAGTTTTGGATTTCCAAGAACTCACTGGTAAAAGGAGCGAGACACCAGCCCAGCCTAACGCCGCGTATGGTTGAGTGCTAATAGCACTCTTGACAACTGGATCCGCCCACAGAAGGAATTTGACTAGCTTCTCTGCTAGTTTTCGTATCTTTATGTCTTTTCCGAGAAGGGATACCTGCCACTGTTTCTTTTCCCGATCTTCCTGCAGCTGCTTTATAATCGATTTGATAGAGTCCGGGTCTGATATGTCCACAACTGAATTTCCACAATACAATGCGTCCAGATGCTTGTTGTAGTCTTTCGTGAGGTTTGGCTCTCGATCTCGCAACAGCTGAAATGCTTGTGCCCACTTTTCCGTCTTAGAATTGCGCGACTTAGAGCTCTCACTAGCAGTTGACATCTCTGGCCTGGCTGTTGCAGGACCTTGGCTCACAGATGTTTGCACAGATGTGCATGAAGCCAAGGCTTCCTGATGAAGTGAATCAATGTCCGCCCTATTCGGAGGTGATCCGCCAGTTTCTGAAGACAAATATGTGCTTCCATCCCCTAGTGTTTGAATGGAATGCTTCGCCGACGCAGTCTTGGAAGAATCAGACGTGGTCTTGACAGTGGTAGGATCGGGTTGTCCAGCGGTTGAATAGTAGGCGTTACCATCCGCTGATGCTGCATTGATCTTAGATCGCTTGAATCTTTCCAGAAGCCCCATCTTCGATATGTGAGTGTAGTTCAACAGCACCAAGTGTCATGAGGTAGAAGGGGGGTTATCTGTTCGAGATACGCGCCTGAAAACACGAGGTGTGGGGCTGTGCTTGCAGCCATGCAGGGTCAAGGGGCCAATAACCAGGGGGATTATCTCAACCTTTGTATGCCCTTAAACGACGGAGTAAATGAGCAGGCAGGGTGATCATTTCACACAGAAATGGACCTGCATTACTTTCTGCGGGAGGACGAGGGGTGGCGGTCGAGGCGAGGCACCGAGTACCGGACGTGGCGCCAGAAAGGACTCGTATTTCATTGGCATGACTAACTACACAATCCCTGGCCAATTGACTATCCATGCATACAATAATATATAACCCGGAACATCAGCCCGCGCTTGACGATGTGGAAGGCAGGGTGGTCCGGCTAAGACCAGCGCTGATGGTTTTTATTTGCTTATTTTGACATGCCTTGGCAAACAAGTACCTTGAAAATTCTTCATTATTAAATTTAGCTCTTCATAATATACTAATATTGTCTTCGATTCACCTAATCGGGATACTTCATTTTAAACACGATTCCGAGGCACAGTATCCTCCTGTCCAACCCACCAGAACCGAGGCCTCAATATATGCCGTCCACCCAAATCTCAATAACACTCATATTCTCTATTGCTCGCCCAGTCTTCCTGCACCTAGGCCCAATTTCCAAATATTGTCATTAGGCTCTGATCAATCGCCGACACGCCCAGGAAAGCGGAGCGAAGAATGGTGGGCTCGATCGCGCTATGTTCCCCAGTGAAATACCGTTGCAGTTTCACACTCCTTGGTATGACCCATAGTCTAGTTCATTGTCGGATCAGGGGATGGCTGTGCCATTCCATCATTGACTTGGTTGCTCGTCAAAAGATGTCGTCTCGAGGGCGCGTCGAGTCAACATTTAGTTCACGTTATATCAACATCATTTTGATGTCCAATCACTGCCATCTGTCATATATTGCCAATTGAAGATAGACTACTTGGTACTTTTATTGTCTGATTAGATACCAAGATTGCTCGTAGAAGTCCCGAAACAATTGCCGTAAGGAGGTTCAGTGCTGTTGAAAAGAATTAGAATGAGTTACCATATCTCTGCCATCCGCTCTTTGTGACAAAGAGCTTGAGCTTGAGAGATGTTGGGATGTTGCACCCATTATCTGCAAGTGCTATCAATTGCCTCATGCTGCGCCCTTCACCGAGGCTCCTTTGTGCAAAGACAGCTGCAGCTCATGAACAGATCGCGGAAGTCGAAGGCAAAGCGAGTATACTGAGGATAGACTGCAAGACATGCGCTGCATGATACCAACGTCCATTGCCGGCATAGAATGAAGCGGGCGTTCTATGATCTTTGATCATGAGCGTGGTCCCTGCTGTTGACCCAGAATTTTCAATGGTCGGTAGCGATGGGTCGAAACGACAGGTAGCAAATGGTGACCCAGGATGATAGCGCGACGGGGATGTTTACTAGTACAAGCAAAAGAGCGCCGCCTGAATAGTGCAGACCTGTCGAGGTAGGTCCTCCCGGCTTATAATCTTTCTCATCCGCTAAGCCCGGTGGACAAGATTTGACATGAATGTCCCCCATTGGAATGAAACATGACTCTTCAAATTTGGGTCGCTGGTTTCTGATATCATTCTCCTCTGGTGTCAACTGCGCTTCCGATCCCCCGTCCGCCATCGCTTCTTCGTCGTGGCTCATTGCTGTGCTTCCATTTGTGGATTCTCGCGAGACAAATCGATGAGACATCGAATCAATCTAGTTCATTTGGGAGAATAATTCTTTGGAATGACCCGAAAAGTGCACAGGGACATATTGTCTTTAGTCATGCGGCTCACAATGATTTTTGCTCCATTTCTAGCACTTTCCAAGGTTGCTCTGTGCGAACGTTCCAACGTTGGAAGGTTACCTAGGTACGGACAATAAAATTTCAAAAATTTCCAAGTTTCCAATTCCACGGTCGTTGCTCAGGAGGCTCAAATCCGGAAATATATTTGTGATAACCGAACGCCAGATTCTCCAGAACTCAGCAACGAACCCAGACGTGGAGGAGTTACACTGTCGATGAAATACACAGAGCCACTAAAATGAAGTAATCTTTCTTCGTACAAGAATTTCAATCCCTCAGCACGACCTTGGAATTGAAGAGAAGAATTTCCGAAAACCAACGACAGCACTCTGTTCGTCTATACAAAAAGCGGAGCCCACGGCGGTGAGCCAAACACCCGACACCCCCGAATCGCCGCGCCGGCTTTTCAATCAAAACTCCAAGACAAACCACCTCAACACCCACCAACATGGCCGCCCCGTCATCTGCTGCGCTGAGCGCATATCGCCAGATCCTCCGCGCGACCCGCATCGCATTCCACAGTTCGTCGCACCCCTACCTCGCCCCGAAGAAGCTGTTGATTCGCAGCCTCGGAACTTTTTACTCGGCGATACTAACACTGCGCGCAGATGACCAGCGGGTCTTCCTTGCTGCTCGGCAGGAGGCTAGGAATAACTTTGACCAGAACCGCCGGGTTGGAGTCGATACGGGGATGCAGATCAACCATGCGCTTGAGGTGGCTAATATTCTGCGCCATAACATTGTTCAGGGTGCACGGGAAGAAGGGAATGAGGCTGCTAAGTGGGGTATGTGTTGATTTTTCTCTACTTTTTATCGACCAGGATGCCTGTTTGCTTGGCTTTGATGTCTGCTATGGATTGGTTACTGATACTGACTTTTATGGTGCTGCTAGAACTGAATATCCACGACGATATCGAACGCGGCGACAACGACTCTATTAAGGTCGGGGACAAGGATGTGAAGATTCACAAGGCCTGCTCTTCATGATCGAGCGAAACGGCTCTTTACAAGAGCATTCCGTGTTTCTGGGATCGAAGAATGGATACTCAGGGACTGTGACCATCCTACGTCCTGCAATCAAAATGTACTATAGTATACCCGACTCTTGCTGTTATCTTTGGCGTCACTGGGGTATTTTTATTGAGATAGAATCTGCATACAAACAAGAACCAATCCAGATCAACGCCCGCTGTATAAATCCATGATGCAACGACTCCTTTTGAATAATACAATCTGACCACGACCGCTCATGCGGTCGTCCAGTCCATTAATCTCCAGACATACTGGCATACTGCACAGCGCCAGACCCAGGCGGTGGAGCAACAGCGATATTCTGTTCCTTGGCCTCCTTATCTGCCACATCGCCCGCAGCAGTGATAGCCTTTTTACCCGATTTCCCACCCCGGGCCAGGCCAGCAGCTGAGCGTCCCTCACGCGCATTCTTCAGTCTCTCTTCCTTATCCATGTTATCAAGTGGCTTGGGCTTTCCCCAGCGCACCCGCAGCGGACATCCCTGGATAACAGCCTTGCCCTGGCACCGCTCAGCAGCAGTCTCCGCATCCGCACGAGCCACGTAGTTCACAAATGCGCAGTGCGAGCGGTGCGAACACACCAGCGACCGAAGCTTCCCGAAGTCTGCGAAGAAAGACCGCACCGCATGCTCTGGAAGATCATCCTCCACTCCCGTCACGAATAGCGATGTGATATTGGGGTCTGCAGGCGGCTTGATGTCCTCCGCGCTAGGCGGCAGTTGTGTCGTGTTAGGGAACGGTCTGCCTCCGCGACCTCCACCGCGTCCTCCACGCCCAGGCAGGCGGTTCCCAGCGCGGCTCTCGCTCGTGCGGATCGGGCCTGGCCCGTTGCCATAGCGGCTGTGTGTGCGGGGCTGGTCTGTCGAGGTGGACGGCTCGCCTTCTTCGTCGCCTTCGGTTGGAGCCCCCTCGATACGGCGCGGTTTCCGGTAGTATGGCTCGCTGTTTGCGAGGCGGCGGAGTAGCTCGCGGGCTTTGTCGTCTGTTTTTTCGTATTCTTCGATTGCGCCGATACCCTCCTCGATCTCCTTCTCGTGGTTCTGGGCGTAGTACTCGCGGTTAATGGAGCTCTCGGGGCCTGGCGCGACCATTTTCAACGCGGCGTCTCGGATTGTGATGGGCAGCCCGAAGGAGAGGTCGAGCATGCAGCATTGGCAGCAGTTCTTCAGACGGGCGCAGGTGAGGCAGATGTTGGTGCGCTTCTGGCGCGAGGTGCGGTCGGCTTTCCATCGGAAGATTGTGAATGGGCGCGTGCACTGCTATGTGGTTAGCTTTTGGATTTGGGGGTTTGGGTATAAGGGTGGCTTACGATCTTGCATTCGGCGCCGTGGTCTTCTTTGATCATCTGCACGTATGGGTTTTCGGGAAGGCAGTTCTCACAGACTGAAGGGAAATCCGTGGTCTCCCATCCTGCGCGGTTGAGATCGTGCTTGATCTGGGGAGGCATGTTGAGAAACTGCCGAGACTTGATCGGCCAAGTGACGAGCTTTGATAAGTTGATCTGATTTCTGATTATGAATATTGCGGGTGGCGGTGGGCGGTGTGTCATGTGATAGCGGTATAGCCCGGCAGTTTCGAACTATATACCAGCTAGTAGTGCGGAGAGTGTTTGATGTGCCCATCGTGAAATATCGAAGGGGAATAGTAAATATGGGAATGTGGGATATTATTATGTTTAGATTCTCTTTGAAAATGTCCTCTAATGGTTAATTAAGAAGTGAAGGTACTGAAAACACCTCAGACAAACATGGCAAACGAGCGTTGGGCAGCATACAAACAGAAATTCAGATTATTCGATCGTAAGTAGCAGATATGGTGGAATTGGGGGATGCCCCAAGGAACCCATGTGGTCTATCCGCGGTATGACCCTATCTCTTCGGTGCACCCAGCCGCGAGGGATGGCCTGTTACAAAATGGGGGGTGGGAGGGATCCCCAATCTCAGGGACACCTGCAGCATTGGGGGGAAAATAAGTAGGGGCGGCATCTTTTTGGGAACTTTTTTGAACCTACTATGTCTTAACTATACCTTTCATCAAATATCTCGCCCAAAATCCTTGAGATGGTGAAGTAATACTCCGATATCAAATGATGAGATGTCAAGGAGTTTCGGATGCAACCATTTCTGGATGGCCTCAGACCAAAACGACGAGGTACCTAGGTTTTCAGAAGGTGTCGGGTTCGATTCAAGCTATCGTCAATTTTTATCTTTATACTCCAATTAATTGCAATCAATATCCCTCACGCTATCCACTATCTTTAATTTGCGTTATTGCCGAGCCGGAGTCTGCAGCTGCAGCAATAGACTTTGAAAGGGTTCAAGGTTAGCATTGACTATGTTGGTCCGTCTTTTGAGAATGAAAGAAGCATCTGATCAAATGCCTGACCATCGCCTGATCACTGATCCCCAACCACAGTCGCAATTTTCTCTCGCACGATTCCATTCTGTGTCCCCACAGCCCACGCCGTCCCAATACCATCAACCGCCTTCGTCTATTTCATAGGCCTAGTAGGTACTGCCTGATCACCCGACTCCAATGAAAAGTGCTGCCAAATCTTACCATCGAGATCGGGCAATATGCCGTGCTGAAATGGAAACTCTCCTCCAAACGCCTTCGGAAATCCTTATCATCAATATACTCTTGGAGTGTCGGCAACACCTCATTCGTGCTCAGAATGGCAATCTTGGATGCGGTATACTAGTCGACCCATTTGCTGAGAGTCTTCCAGATGGTCGCAAAGAGGGGGGTTGCATTGCAAGCCTGCTCCGAATGTTAGTTTCGCGCAAGTTCAACGAAGGTTCGAAGGTTTGGGGTACTAACAAATACTCGCTGAATAGTTTGGGATAACGAGTCACTAATAATTGACTGATGCTCTGGGAAAATGTCTCCAATCCCCACCCTTGCTTAAGCCCCAAACTCGATGCATCCGCCAGGTATATTGAGTGCGCGATTGGCACAGCTGGATCTGCCCTGTCTGTTGCCATTGAGCAGAATGGGAAAATCGACCGAACTGAACTATCGTGGCCATCGCAGAGGTCTTCTTCCTTCAACTCCGTTGGTTTTCCCAAAACCCTCGATTCGTCACAAAGAGGCGTAAACGATTTAAGCCGATCATCTTGACCAAGGGTTGCACTCCCGTTCGCCGTCGTCTCAATCATCTTTCTTGCCCTCTTTTCAAAAAAGACGCAAAGAAACACGCACAGGCCGCGTAGATACGGCTCAATATCCATGAGATCACAGTATATTGAAATGGTGAATCAAAGTAAGTGGATTCAGAGCCAGTATACAAATTAGGTTGCTAATTCCTTGATATAGAAACTGGAGGACTGTTTAGATTAATTGGGCGATTGATGATAGAGTGTGCATTCTCACTACACAAGAAGTATGGCTTCCCCCCCAATCTGCTAAACGCGACGCTTACAAGGCCAAGGAAAATATCTCTAGATTTCCTTTCCGACGTGGGAAGATACTTTCAAATCCGAGACTACTACATCAACCTGCAGACCGGACACTGAGCTCTCCGCACATTCAACTAACCTGACGCAGTATACGGACCAGAAGGGATTCTGCGAGGACCTCGACGAGGAGAAATCCTCCTTCCGCTTGTGCACTGCCTGCGCAAGAATCTCGCGGTGTTTTGCAGGAGCGCCGAGACTCTAGCTCGCTGTCTGCTGCTCATAAGATGATGGTGTTGAAGTCATTAGGTGGGACCGGAAGGATGCAATATATGCTCACAAAGTTTAATAAATTTAAAGCATAGATATACGCCCGGCTCGGGGGTGTTGACAGGCGGGCTGGCTTGGACAATTGTTTGATGCGACTGCTAGTTCACAAATTACTTGTGTGATAACACGTATGATAAATTAGAAGGCTATCATAGTATAGGTTCCAATTTACTATGAGTTCCAAGACCTCTCATGCCACAGGCAAGAATGAAGCCATCGCGGAAATAGTCCATCGACGACCCGATGTGCATTATAGTGGCGTGATGGCCTTGATCCTCCGTTATGGCGGATGAGCAACAGCGGATCACGGGACCCCGGACGGCTGCACGTACATGTACACACGACAGGAACAAAAGCATTCTCGGAAGGAACAGATCTAATAGCAGATCTCGAGTCGTACGAGGACCACAGATCCTTCAGGGCCTGTCGATCACTCTCTCGGATCAATCCAATGGCGCCTCCGACATTTCTCAGCCTGCGGGGGGGGAAGCCAGGATAGCGTTCTTCAGGCTACGGCGTTAGTTCTAGAATCGCGGTGGAATCAGGTCACCCTCGCTGCGCCCCGGCTGGCCCACGATCCGGGCTGCTGACCGCCCGGCAGTGCGGTGGCCCGTGACGGCAGAACCAAGTTGAGGGAAGCGCGTGCGAGTGGCTGAGTGGCTGTGAAGACTCCCCGAGGGCCTCTGAGTGGCCCCGTCCACCACCGCCAAATCCCCCCCAGACTCGACTGGGTCTAGTGGCTGCGTCTCGCTCAGGGGCTCCATGATTGGTCTGCATTTTTTTTGGGTAACCTTTCGATCTTCTATTTATCTCCTCTCTCTCCTCAATCCTCAGTGTCTACTCCTTTTCCAAGCCTCGCTTTCTTATTCTCCACGGTCGAATCTTCCAATTCACCGTTCCGAGTCGTGATATTTCGTCCGACTCTTTCGTTTATTCCGTTCTTCGAGTTCGCCTCCTTTGCCTACTCCTACCCCCTTTTAATACAACCCAATTCCCATTCTACAAAATGGCTCCTACTGCTCTGGAACGTGAGGACAAGGCACGCGATGCTGCCTTCAACAACGCCATGCACGGAAAGTCTGCCAAGGCCCGCGGTGGTTTGACTGCTATGCGTGGCAAGGACACCGCTGCGCAGAAGGCTGCCGTCGACGAGTACTTCAAGCACTGGGACAACAAGGGCCACGTCGAGGAGACTGAGGCTACCCGTGAGGTATGGAGAAACAAAAACAACAATCCAGAACTGTTCAATTGCAATTGGACTCATTGCTAACGTTTCTGTTTGCTCCAGGCTCGCCGCGCTGAATACGCTACCTTGACCCGACAGTATGTTTGCCAATCCCTGTTTGCGCAAAGGCGCGAGACCAATGGCATCAGACTAACAACTTTCACAGCTACTACAACCTGGCCACCGACTTCTACGAGTACGGTTGGGGTTCATCCTTCCACTTCTGCCGTTTCGCCTACGGCGAACCCTTCAATCAGGCCATTGCCCGCCACGAGCACTACCTGGCCATGCACACCGGTATCACCGAGGACATGAAGGTCCTCGATGTCGGCTGTGGTGTCGGCGG
>KZ118959.1:229210-277814 GCA_002153405.1 Mycosphaerella populi pn0402 | reverse complement strand
CAACGACTACCAGATCGACCGTGCCACCCACTACGCCGAGAAGCAGGGTCTCTCCGAGAAAATGGCCTTCGTCAAGGACGACTTCATGCAGATGAAGTTCCCGGACAACTCCTTCGATGCCGTGTACGCTATCGAAGCCACCGTGCACGCGCCCGAGCTGGTCGGCGTCTACAGCGAGATCTTCCGTGTGCTCAAGCCCGGCGGCAAATTCGGTGTTTACGAGTGGCTGATGACAGACGAGTATGACAACGACAATGCCGAGCACCGCCGTATCCGTCTCGGTATCGAGCCGGGTGACGGTATCTCCAACATGGTCCGCGTCTCCGAGGGTCTGAAGGCTATCCAGGACGCAGGCTTTGTCCTCGAGCACCACGAGGATCTGGCTCAGCGCCCCGACGCTACCCCTTGGTACTACCCGCTGGCGCACATGGGTTCCGTTTGGGACTTCTTCACCATTGCCCGTATGACCTGGTGGGGTCGTGGTCTTGCCCACCGCTTCGTCGGTGCTGGTGAGACTTTCGGCCTTTTCCCCAAGGGCTCCCAGAAGACTGCTGACAGTCTGGCTTTGGCTGCTGACTGTCTTGTTGAGGGTGCGCAGAAGAACCTATTCACTCCCATGTACCTTATGGTCGGCAAGAAGCCCGAGGCATAGGGATAGGGGTGAGCGGGTAAAAATTCTCTAGTCTTTTTTTTTTTCTTCTTGTTATGGAGTCTGGCTTTTGCCTTGGTACTTGCGCACCATGATCCCTTTGCGGCTTATTCCTCATACATTTCGCATATTGTATTCACTTGTGATGTTATTCTTTGTATACCGCTCCGAGATGGATCTCGTGGGCCTGGCATCGGATTATTGTCGAGGCATCTTTGCCTCGGTGGTGATGATGTTTTCCTTTCTTTGTGACTTGGATCGAGATAGATATATAATAGTTATTGAGGCAAGATTAATGAGCCAAGAATCGACTGCTATCCTATTATTCGTGATAATGTAGAGAGACCTTAAGAGCTGGTCCTCCCTCACCCTCCAACCTGCCGCGGACTTTCCTCTCGCAAGCATGGTCACACAAGCACCAATAGCGCAGCCACGGTTCACTATCCTTGGAGTAATTCGCAGATCACTGTCCAAATCAGCATGCCGGTTCAAATAATCTCCAAACTACCCAATCACGTTACGAAAGACCCCAGCCTCTAGGAAAGAAATATGCAGCTATGTCTCCTCTACCGGGTCGCGGTAGCACAATATCACACTATGTGTAACATTAGACCCCAGTTCCCCCCGACACGTATAGGATTCATATACCCCGTATATAACCCCAATTAAATTCAAAACCACCATCTTCAAGGTTACAACCGGGCAAATGCCCTAGAAACCGTCCGAAGATGTATCTCCCTGCGCCTGTTTCCTTTGTCCGTGAACCAGCTGCGAAGCCGTCCCGTTCGTTCAGATACGGCTTGTTTTTGAGCTATGTCTTTCTTTCTGCGTTTCTGACATTTTTGTCGCATTTTTGTACTTGGCTGAGTTATCTTTTTTGGTATGCTAGGCCTTCTTGGCGGTGATTGAGTGGTGTGGATTGTTATTCTTCTCCCTTGGGTTTCAGGGCCGTCCGATCCCCGTTGAGCCTGAGATGGACTCGGAATTGTCCTGTCCGTATTCTGCCACAAATATCCATCCATGGATGATGAAGGGACAATAACTTGAAGTAAACGCCTGCTATACGTCGCCATTTGGAGGCACTCAGACCTACAGCCCGAAATCGAAGACGATCCGATCAAGCCACAACCGTGGTATACATCTGTTTGGCGAGACCGAAATGTCCGATGCGACAATGACTTAGCTACGCAAAGATTCAGATTCGGAAGCATCTTGCACGCTTGACAAAAAGGCCATTTCACGAATGACGGGAATAGCGACATATTCAAGGTCTTGAACACTCGCCAACTGCAGATTGGTATCAGAGGGGGCAGTGCTGTTTTCATTAACCACTAGTCTGGTCCGCGCGATACGATGGATCAGAATTCGAAGCTATGAGACGCATGTTGAGGACTAGGAATTTTCCGAACCGTTCTCCAATACTCCATATACCTAAGGAGCGATCGACCCGAGAGGATCTTGAGGCTGCTGTGGTTTATGAATATGGCCAATGGGCTGACCACTGTTACTACATATTGCTGCCCCGTGGATTTCACGTTGAGTGAGCTTCATTACTCATAGTGAGCCCGTGCGAAGTTTCATTTCCAAGATGTTCCCTCTTAAAATTACCACTGTGCAAAACAAGAAGACCGGGAACCGCGGAGATGCCAGACTTGCCTTCGGGTGGCAGACCGATGCATGTCAACAGCTAAAGCCCATTGGCGCAACTAGGACGCTAGATGGCGGGCAATTGTTTAGATCGGGTTCGTTCTTCTCGGAGACTACCCACGTGGGCCAAGGCGCAAGGTCCTGTCGGCTCAGGCGCAAGGCCGAGATTAGGTCTATGCGTAGGTAATATAGCAGATGTATGGTACCCGAGATGAATCTAAGTATTGCGTGTCGTAGCAAGTAAGCCTTCTTGGATTCGTGGTTGCTATTTGGGGCTTATCAGATTCCGGCTTCCTGTAACACGATCTATGATTAGATCGAGACCCGATATAAAGCGTTCGCAGGTCCGCTGGCCGATATCGCAAGACGTATGCTTCTAGAACGACCGGATCAAGTCAATCCAGGCACACCGGGAGGAGCGCGAGTGAGTGTAGATGTTGAGCTTCCACCACTCAGATGGTCGCCATTGCCAACGTGCCAGGCACCCGCCCCCCCGCCTGTCCCCGCATGCAAAAGTCCGCACCAATCGGACGCCGCGACTCCTCACCACTCGCCGTCGAGAAGCCAGTCACCTCCCCTCGGAATGCAACGTGCATCGTGATGTCTCCGCAGATTTCGCTCCTGCGCCCGTTGAACTCCCCCAAGCGAGGAATACGCGACGCTTGAATTTCGCTAACTCCGAGCTGGACTCGCGTGGGCTGTGGTATAAGATTCGAGTGCATTCCCGAGGATCGTCTCTGTTGCTTTCCTTCGTCGCACCCTCTCTGGTCTTCGCAGTCATGTTCACCAAGCAGACCTTGTCCGCCTTCGTGGGCGCTCTGGCTCTCGCCTCGGCCGAGACCATCCCTGCATCCGATAAGCTCCCCAGTGCGGAGGAGATCGCCAAGGCTCAAGCATCGACTGTGCCTTACTCTCCTGTGTCTAATGTCAAGGGTCTGGCGTTCGATCGCTTTGCGCAGATTTGGATCGAGAACACTGTAAGAAAACGCAACCAAAGGGGACGCATTGGGCAAGATAGGACTATTTGTACTGATACCAAGGGATCGGTAGGATTACCAAACTGTTGCCGACAACATCGACTTCCAGACTCTGGCCAAGGAGGGTATCCTCTTGACCAACTACTTTGCGACCACCCACCCTTCGCAGCCCAATTACCTGGCCTCGGCCGCTGGTGATAACTTCGGCCTAGACAACGATGCCTTCCAACAGCAGCCCAGCAACATCTCCAGCATTGCCGACCTGTTCGACACCAAGCACATTGCCTGGGGCCAGTACCAGGAGGACCTCCCCTACCCCGGCTACCAAGGCTACCTCTACCCTGAGACCGGTCCTAACGAGTACGTCCGCAAGCACGATCCCTTGATTCTGCTCGACTCGGTCACCGACGACGACACCCGCCCTCGCCAGATCAAGAATTTCACCTCCTTCTCCCAGGACCTCGAGCACTTCCGCATCCCCCAGTACATGTTCATCACCCCCAACATGACCAACGACGCCCACGACTCCGACATCAACGTCGCCGGCTCCTGGCTCGCAGAATTCCTGCCTCCTCTGCTGAAGAACGATTATTTCTCCAAGGATGCCCTGATCCTGGTCACCTTCGACGAGACAGGCAACTACACCGAGCCCAACCGCGTCTACACCTTCCTGGTCGGTGGCGCCGTCCCCGAGAACCTGAAGGGCACCCAGGACGACACCTTCTACACCCACTACTCGATCATCGCCTCTCTCTCCGCGAACTGGGGCCTCCCCTCCCTCGGCCGCTGGGACTGTGGTGCTAACCTGTTGAAGCTCGTTGCTGAGAAGACCGGCTTCGTGAACTGGGAGGTCGACTACGATCACCTGTACCTGAACGAGACCTACCCCGGCCCCCAGTCTGAAGGCGAATACTCTGAGGAACTCGACCGCTGGCCCGTCCCTACCACTTCTGAGAAGTGCACTGCTGGCCACGGCATTGTCGATATCGTTAAGAAGACTTACAAGGGTCGCGCGCCTACTTACAATTATACCAGCCCTATTCCTTATGACAGTGTTAGTGGTACCAACACTGGTATCAAGTACTGGCGCACTCTCAAGAATGGTACGAAGGAGACTGGTGTTACTCTGTAAGTGCCTGTCGAGTGATCGGTCTGGCATTTGTGAACTGCATTCCCATTCCATGTTGTAGTAATATAGACTTTATATACTACTGACTAATTGCACAAATGTTATTTATATGTCAAATTCTCGTAAGCTTACTCGCAGGTCGCCCCACGGGCATACGATATTAATACATGCAGTACGTATCTCTCGCGCATGAAACAGGCCAGGATCTCGAGAAGAACAAATAAGCAAAGTGGGAGAGAGGGAGCACAGATCTCTGTTTTTTGATGCTGCGCCACCGATAGAGAGCAGGGTTATATAATAAAGATGAAGCTTATGAGTTAATGGATATGTAGAATATTCAGAGGACAGAGGCAAGAACTCGCGAGGTGATCTGCACCGCTCAATATATGTGGTTGCTTGTGGTGCCTCTTTCGTCCCAATCTATTCCTCTCTTATTGCCAAGTGTGACCGGTCTTGATCACGCAGGCTATACTATGATTTTCTTGCGTGATTGTACTTGACTTATTCTTTCGTGCTTAAGTCTATGCTTGGAACAGTGATCGCAATTCAACTCTTATAATGTTGTTAGCTAGGGGTCTATTTGGCATTTTATCCCCGATGATGACAAGGATCGTGATGAAATTTCATTCTCATTCACTTCTCTATTGGATTTCAATATTTAATTTCAGAATCGATCGAATATGTATCCAAGCTTGCGAGAAGATTTACAATTCTAACTCTAAATGGAGTAGCGTGAGGATTGTAAGACCGGAAGCATGGCTTGCATTAACTAGCGTGCGTCCTCGAACTCTGGCCCGAGGATTTACTAGTCCTTCATGGTTCCGACATGGTCGCCGGTGTTATCTTCAGAGGGGGCTCTCATTTACTATTGGTTTACAAGAATGCATGCAGAGAGAAGCTTAGCAGTAAGTGGTTTCTAAAAGGATTTGCTGGGCCTGGAAAATCATCTGTAGCAGCAGCAGTGGGTATCAGGCCACGCCAAAATAGGACAGAGTGCAGTTCGATAGATTACTGTCGGGAAATTACCACAAATTGTAACGTGCAGGATCTAACTCTTCTTGCGATAGAAGGAGCCGTTTCCCACGGCCGGTAGCCTATTATAAAAGCTTTTAGCCAATAACTAGTGGGTCTGTCAACGCGGGCCTGACTCCCTCGGGCCGATAAACCGGCATAGTTTGTCTCCGTCTGACTCGTTTAGCATCATGATCGACAACGGCTCGCGTGGAAGGCTCCTTGCAACAGTCGCCACGGAATCTATCCCGGAGCCCTAGCTTCCACTTCCGGCCTCTCTGCGAAAGATTCGACCTAGGCATCGCTCAGAGACCAGTCGCAAGCGTGCTAGATTATACTGTTTTGAGACATTTGTACTCCACCGCGCAATCTTTCCTTAGTCCATGCTGTGTGCTTATTCTGGGGCTCCTGTTCGTTTTCTTACGCAAGCCCCGCCTATCTAAATTAGCTGGGCACCCCTTTAGCTGCTGTAAAAAGTCATGTTTCAACCTTGCTGTGCTGGATGCAACTGACATGGACCACTACCCCTATCTTTTCCCTTCGCCCATTACTTCTTCCGTCTCTCCACATGTATGCCAACGCAAAGAAATCACGCGACCAAGCATGACTTCGCCAAATCAGCATGGAGCCACGAAATAGCAGAGATGTCGCCGAGGACACGGCTTATTTCGGCAGCTTGATCGCCATGTTCATCCTGGCCGCATTGTCGGTCCTGTTGCGACTGTATTGTCGATGGGTTAGAGGGCTGCAACTTGTCTGGGATGATTACACGATGATTGGAGCATTTGTCAGTGAGCACGCAGATGTGTTTCTTCTTGGCGAGTATGCTAACAAGATATCCGCTTCTAGGCGTCCCTTGCAGTCACTACTGGGACAGTATTAAAAGGTAAGCTTCCTATTCTCTCTAATATCTATCCATGTTTACTAAAGTGTTAAAAGTCACGAATGGGAGCTATCAGGGATACACGGACGTTCAGCTATCGATGAAGGTCAGTCGTAATGCACCCTGGGACTCGAAGCTACTTTCGGTATCCATAAAAAAAGTTCCTAACACTTGGAAAAGCTCGGCCTCGTATCTGCTTGCATGTACTGTGTTACTTTAGCACTGACCAAGATCTCGATCTTGCTATTATGCATCCGTCTATTCCCAACTAGAAAGATGTTCGTTGCAGCAGTCAGTCTGGCTTGTATCTCAACTGCCTGGGCTGTGGCTACTATCTTCGTGATAGTCTTCCAGTGCAATCCAGTCGCCAGAGCTTGGGATTATGACCTGCCGGGCAGTTGTATGAACAGAAGAACTTCGCTGATTGCAAACGCAATCCCAAATATCATCACAGACATCGCCATTCTTCTAGTCCCCGTGGTTGCGGTGTGGCGCATAAGAGCCTCTACGGTAGAACGGCTATCACTAATAGGTCTCTTCACGCTAGGAAGCTGGTATGCTACCTCACTCCCAGTCTCTAAGTTCCCAAACAATAAATTGACCATGCCACAGCGTGATATACATTAGTATCTACCGCCTCATCATGGTCATCGACATCAACCACGAAGTAGAAGGAACCTTCACCCGCGCCCAAACCTGGAATATCTACGAGACCTGCGCTGCTGTCCTCAGCGGCAACCTCCCCACTCTAAGACCGCTCTTCATTGCCGTCGGCAACTGCTGCGGTCTCCGCTCCAAAGACTTCAAACATAATGCTAAGACTACTCATCTAAGAGCCTCTATGGAAATGCAGAACTCCATTTTCAGACCCGCAGACGAATGGGTTGCTAAACGCGATGTCCAGACAGTTGTGGACGATGACCCCCATGCGGACGATATCCCGCTGCATACGATTAGGGTCTTGCAAGAAACCACTTGGCATGAGAGTATGGATCAGTCCATGCCTTCGCCGACGATGTCGATTACGCCGGAGCGGTCGGCGTCTCTGCGGCGATGATGAGTAGTTAGAGCAATGTATGCCTTTTCTTGAGTTGAGTTGATTTGATCTGGTACGTAATCGTGTCTAGAGACTGTAGATTGTAGATGTCAAGACTGGATTTATGCAGAAAATGGGCCATATTGGGGATGTCATGAGCGCGCATGGGCCCCCACGAATGGGCTATGGGATGGGTTGGGTCATGCGCCGGAGAGTAGGCCCCAACCCAGCCCATTGCGGAGATCTAGGTCCATGACATCTATGACATGCAGGATATGACTAATGCATACCTTTTTCAATCACATTTGGCTAAGTGTATGACTCGATTTGGGGCAGCTGTCGATCTCACAGGGTCAGACCATGCCATGTCCAGCGTGACAGACCGGGAAACCATGAGGGAATTCTGCGTAAATCGGGTTTCTTTCCCCAGGAATAAAGCCATGGGGCTGGGCTTCCAGGGGCAGGGCAATTGATTAGTCCGGAATCTTGGCAGAAAGGTTTCCGTGTGATTGATGTGATTGGCGCTTTTCTGTGGTCATGTTCATTTGTTGATGCAGATCCGTTAGTGTTTATTTGTCCTGTGCTAGGTAGCTACCGGAATGCGGCTCTTCAGAGCTATTTTCGGTTAGCTCGTGCAGGTGTGTAACCAGGTAACCAGCTACAAAACAATTTTTATCAAGCAAGGGACTTGCTTTTTATTTTTCTTCTCTTGAGCTGTTGTCAGTTTCAAATTTCTCCTTGGCTATCTCCCCATGCGCCAGGAAGCAACCACAAGGTAATTGACACGCGCATTCCAGGGTTAGATCTGGTTCTCTTGTCATCTAGTTACCATGTGGGGGCTACAAGCTTCTTCAGCTATGCTCGCGAGAGCTTGTTTCTAATTCTCCCTTCCTGCACGTAACTATATGAGGAGCCAAAAGCTTGATCAATGCCCGAACACCCCGTTATTCTCCCAACGTCATGCTACCGATTCGCGGGATGAAAGCTATTGGTCATATTCTAATTATTCTGAGGCTGTGGCAAATCCTACCATGGAACAAATCCTGCGCAGTGAAACCTGGTGGAATGTGATCTACGCTACTATATCTCGATGCGTTCCTGGCGAGCAGATCCTGCCGGCACTTGAGGACAGGGGGAGGCCGCGAGTGGTCTAGCCATGTGTCCATCCAATGACAGCTCTTAGATTCCAGATTATCGGGCAATCTGCATTAGCGTTGCAATTTACATTTATTTCCTTCCTCGTTCCTTTGTCACTCCGCGCAAAGTGATCTTCATCACTACGAAGAAGCCTAATTAGCAGCCCCCACCCTCCGGGGAGGAAACTTTGATCATCCGGAGGGCAAAGGTCCACCCGTAAGTTCGGAATGATTGGCGTTGTCGAAGGCTATGAGCTTGTCATTTCCTCTTTGAGAATTTCTTTTTAGCAAGTTATTGGCGGAAGGCTAGGAACGGGCTCTTAATTAACTTTAACTTGAATAAACCATATTGTTCGATTTATTTTCCCGGATTAAATCAATCCAATGGAAAAACATTGGAGTATAAAGAAAGCTTAATCCGGGTCGCATTCAAACTTCTGTATCATCTTCTTTACAATCTAACAACATCAGTTCTGCTTGCCATGTCTCTGAACAACCATGACCTTAGTGACGATCAATGGGCCAACGCACTGGGAGAGGGGAGTTATGCCTTCATATCTACTCCACAAGTCATCCCTGCAAATATCCCTAATCACGAAGCGCTGCATCTACCCAACGCCCATATTCCAACAACACCCTCCAGTATCATGAATCCTCCGATTCAACATGCGGCCGGTCCTCCCACAAACTCTTCCTATATCCTGTACACCCCACTCTCGCTACCAAGCGGCCCGCCCGCCTACTATGCGCCGCAGCCATTAAGCACAAGCGCCATGGCTCCTCCCCAGTTTATCCCTGCGTACCCACAAATCCAGCCTTATTCGTCTGCGTCTCTAGCAAGGACCACCTCGTTCTCCGACAACTCTCCCCCGATGCCCTCAGACGACAATGTAGATGACGACCCACCTTCGCCTACACCTTCCGCCTCAGCCCCCTCGTCCTCTTCTCAGGGAAACTTCAAGTGTGAGTGGAGAGGATGCAAGTATGCTGGGGCTTTTGGTCGACGGGCAGAGCTGAAACGACACATCGAGACGAAGCATGTCTATCCAAATAATTTCCAGTGCCACTTTGCTCGGTGCAGGAAGCAGTACAACAGGAAGGATAATCTTGAAGAGCATCTGAAACGGAGCCACGATCACCAAGCCTGATCTCCTCGGCCATTAGTTTGCGCCGGATTTTCGTAATTTGTCTGGTTGAGGAGTTTTCTGTAGCTGTTTGTCGCGTTTATTATATACCAACCTCATGTCGCTCTTTCTCCGGACTCTGTACTACCTTCGTTTGAGATTCCGTATCTTGTTTTATTATGTGTTTCACGAGAGTCATTCCTTTGAGACTTCAAGGATTATCTAGGTAAAGATTTCTATAGCAATAATAATAGCTAGCTTACATTTAGAACCATTTGAACGTACTCTAAATTTTTATCTAGTGCCATGGGCCAATAGAAGATTATGTTCATCTCCGGAAGAGAGGCAGATGACTCTTGAGGGTCTGACAAACACCCCCTGTGTTCCAGCAGAAGTATGTCTATTTCGGGTTAAACATTATCATACATAGGGAGAAAAAAGGAGTACGTCTATAATGCACACAAAATAATAGAACAGAGCCACCAAGGGTAGGCTATCCAGCAGCGTAAGTACTCCTCTTCCGAAGCCGCTCACCGTACATCCATAGAAAGATCGGGGCTGGAACTCCAATACCAATAGCAATGAATGCGAGCACGCTATTCCCCCATCCATACGACAGCGCACTATACATATAAGGTGCAAATAGCGGGAAACCAAAACCCGCAACCGAACGCAGGAACGACACTGCCGCCTGGGCACTCGCCGCATACCGCATGTACGTGTCGATCATGTAGCTCTGGATACATTGGAAAGCGATAATCATGCCGATTCCCATAACCAGAGCGCCAATATTCGGCGCCATCCAGTGGCAGTGTGCCTGGGCAGTCCAGCCATAGATGAATAATCCAGCAGGAATCAAAGCGGCGCTGATTACCATTAAGGGGACACGGAATTCGGGGCGTCCGACATCATTGTTCCGTGCTTTGAGGCCATTGTATATTCGGTCGTTGAGAGGAGCTGTGAGCTGGGTGCCGCCCCAGAACCCTATTGCTAGGGATATGTAGTTCAGACCACCGATACCAGATGATTCGTTGTAGTAGTCTGGGCTAGTCCAAAGGGTTGGAAACGTGGATAGCACGAGGTACATGGTCCCGTAGACGTAGGCCATGAAGCAGGCCATGACTTGGACGATTGGCTGTGTGAGGAATAGGCGAAAAGGACGAACGAGCGCTTGGTCTATGGTTTGCTTTATGGATTTCTTCGTGAGATCTGTTTCTGTGTGATATGAGCTATCGCTTGTTTCTTTGCGTAGTCTTTTTGCCCGACCGTTGAGTAATTTCGGCGTATACGTTTCTTTGAGAAGGAATAGGCCAAGAATCTGGATGACAGCATCTGCGATCGACGTCGAGTAGAACACCCAGCGCCAAGACGTCTTTTCTGCTATGAACCCCCCCGCGATGGGACCGACGGCTGGGCCAAGTAGAGGTGCGAGGCTGTAAATGGAAACACTTTTACCGCGCTCTTCGGGTCGGAAACAATCTGACAGCACACCGCCACCAATCTTGCGAATAGTTAGTTGATTGGATGAAACTGGATGAGAGTTTAAATACTCACTGCAAGAGGTGCACTTCCTCCCAGACCAGCACAGAACCGGCAGACGAGAAGTTGGGTAGTTGTTTTCGAAACGGCGCATCCGATATTAAAAACCAGAAAGAATAGGTTGGCAAGTTGGAGAACAATGACTCGTCCATAAACTTCGGAAAGAGGGCCGAGGAATAATGGACCAACGGCATATGCAAGAACAAAAATGGACAAGGTCAATTGCATCACAAAGTCATCCGTGATCTTCAAATCACTGGCCAAATTTGGAAGTGCCGGCGCAACCATACTACTCGAGACTGGTGAAATGAAGGTAAATAGCGAGACCACAACGGTAGCAGCCCATTTCTTGCTCGAGGGCCAGTTTTTGGGGTTCTCTGGATCATCTGGGCCGTCCCATTCCACCTGTGAAGAAATTAGATTGACTGCAAAAAAAAAAAAAAAGGATGGACATACTAGTTTGGACTCATCACGATTGTTATAATTTGTCGGATCGAATTTGTCCACTACTTGGACTGCTGCTGTTCCATTTTCCAAATCCGCAACCTTTGCGTTGCAACTGTCGTTGGTCTCTCGTATCGTCACTTTCCTCTGAAGAGAAGAAGCATTGCCATCTTTCGGATCGTAGTACGATGCTATATGGTCGGGATAGGAGCCAAGCTGTCTTTCGATTTGTGGGTGAGAGCTGGTAATGGAACCCGATCTATATCGTCGCGCCTTGATAGATTCTGCGAAGCTCTGCGGCCTGGAGGTCGCAGGCGGTGCGTCGTCAGCGCTCTGGCTGGTCAAGGATATCGAATTGATGGGCTTTGAATCGAGCTGTTCGTCTTGGTTTTTCTCTTCCATGCTGCCGAGTACCATAAAATGGTAGACCCGAGACCATAGAGGTGTTTTTTGGACAGACCTCAGATGGCAATGGATGCCCCTGATTGACAAAGCCTTTTCCAGGAAACAAATATATGTAGATATAGAATAGAATGGAAATTAGGGCGCAGAGGTCAGATAAAGGATCATCAGGATATCCGGATTTGCACATGTACAATCCTTGATGGATCAATGCAAGATGACCTGAGAGGGTAAATACGACCAGCCCGGTCTGGAATAAATCCTCCACCACATTACGGACTTATCCGTAAGCAGTAAATACATCAAATTTAAAGTCCTTCATTGGTGATGGTTCCCGAAAAATAGAGCCCTGACATCAACTAGCGATTGTCATTGGCGGAGAGCCATGGAGTCTGGAAGGATCTGTCTCCTTGATGACACCAATGAGGATTACTTGACTTGCGGAGATGCCACGACTGGGCCTCTTCAGCCCCATAAACTTCTTTAATCTGCAGAAGCCATGTTATAGTTGAAGGACAGAGTTTCGGACGTTCTCGCTTTCGGTGAATTTGGTCCTACCTCTAGCTGTTCCCGCGGTACCAAAAGCCTATCTGCTGTAAAAAGATGGCTGCGTAGAATAATAAGCAATGATCTGGGATGTCTTCATTTGAACCGTATATCGTATTAGTTGAGATTGTGTCAATCGCACTTGGCTCGGATAGGATGAGCGCTCCTTGAACCCACATCGTATAGGCCGAGAACATACGATATGGACCATCTGAAAACCAATGCCAGCGCGAAAAAGACAACACAGACTTCACATCCCACCTTGGCGAAGCAGACTTTGATTTCCGCCCCATCCGGATGGCTTCCGTTAAAATTCAATGGCAGTCACCTCTGTCGGTATTATCAACTCGGCACTCGGGGAACTCCTTAGCTTTTATTTTAATTTTTAATTTTAATTTTAATTTTTTTTTGTTCTTTTTATAGATTCTTTAAATTTTAGATCGGTCACCCTGTCAAAGCTCTGTGTGTAGCATAGACGAACCTACAAGGGAATGTCTTGGAGCAATCGTACGTCCCCATGGAGTCACTAGAAGTGCCTGACCCAAGCCCCTCAGCCTAGAAGTTATGGCCCCAGGATCCTTTGCAGGATTGAAGAATTTCTGACACTTGACATAAATTTCATGGTAGGGCGTAGAATCTTTGATGCAATGGGGCGAAAAAAAAATTGTGTCTCGTTTTGCTGTGCCGCGTGTTGACAGAGACGGCCGGGGTAACACTTAGAGTTGACCTTTTCAAGTAACCCTGGCATGGAACTTGAAAGTATCACCGTAGGGGTAGGTCTGTCAGAGTTCCCGTTCATGAGGCCTGCTTGTTCATATGAGGCGGAACGCGCACTTCTTTGAATCTGAATGGCGGGATATCAATTTGTAGACATCGATACTTGTCGATCCGGCCTCTAGCCCAAGCGAATGTGGCTTACATGCGACATCATGATCCTTGGGCCTTCTGACTTCGTGCCGCTGGCCAATCATGTTATCCCGCTGGAAAGCCACGACCTCATGTCTGTAACGTCTCGACTCAAGTATTGAGCAAAGAATTTCTTTGAAGCTTAAATTTCACCTCGTAGTTTTTTGCCTGAAGACGGTTAATGAAGAACAAATCGCTTTACTGGACCATGGTATCACTTTAGAACTTTTGCAATTTAAGCCACTTAAAGATGTTTTCGCAGCCCATCCTATAACAGGCTTGGGAGATACTGAAGGCTGTTCATGAAGCTTCACAAAATCTTCGCTTACTGTAATAATTCCCTTTTTTCTATCTCCCATGGCAAGGTTCACGTCTAAACATCCAGATGCTCTGGGACTGCGGGCGAGCTCTGGAGATTCTGAAACCGACATGCCAGAACAGATCTTCGGTTTGGTCAATTTGATAGTAGGGACCTCATAATCGCTGCTTAAACTACCAAATATCTGTATCCACTTTCTTTTGTATTAGTGTAGAAGATAGGAGGTTGACTCGTAGAGGACCGGAAGAAAACCAGTGACCAGAACTCGAACGCTCACTACAGCTGAAAATAGTCCACACAGTCCGTCCAGCTAGTCAGAAAAAAGATTTTTCGTGAGATTATATCTGTGCAGAATCGCCATTCATCCAAAATAATTCCAGCTGGGTTTCACACATAAATATCGTGTATGCTCCCGCACTGCCATGTAAAACGGTCTAATGTCCTTGTAGTGAATTTGGACACCACTGGATTTGGTCTCCTTGCCATCATCCTATTCGCTCGCATCGTAATCAGAGCGAATTATAGCGATATTTGCCTTTTGCTTCGATATATATTTGATCAAAGAAGATTGGGTTGGGGATGCATTCTCAACTCTCTAATCCGAACTTTCAAGGATATTCGGGCTGCACTTACTAGGTAGTTTTATAAGAGAACGCTATATGTGTAGCTTCTCACACATTTAGGCTACTCGAGCAGCAACGGTCAGAATACTATCGTTTAGATTGATTAATCTGGCAACTAGGAGTGTTGACTCTGATTTCTAGTTGTTAGACTAGCTTCTGGACTTTTGTGCTCGGAAATTGGTGCGAGGTGGGATTGGCTTCATAAGGAGCAGGCCGATCAGATGTATTCTCCTGCTGTGCAGCTCCAGTTTCCCGTTGAATTATCTTAATAGATTATCGAGAACTTGCAGTAGGGGTTGTTCTAGAGAAAGCTGAACATGGGCCCCTTCCGACCCTTCCTTATGCCTTTTCTTAGGTCTTTGGAGACTGACTAGCTCCCTTGTTTCTGAGGGATACCAGATACCTTTTGGAACTGGTCATGGGGAGCCTTAAGCATTATAGTGTTCGAGAGTCCTGTTTGAAATATTTTCAGCTTCTCCGAACCTTCCACATAAGCGGTCTGTAACCGCATCTTACAACGTGAGGACGAGCACCCTTTCCTGTCGTGCGATTAGGTGAATCAAAGCTCGGATTTCTCTCTCAAATCTCTATTTTATAGCCACATACTCTATACCAAGCTTTAGTTCCATTTGCATATTGTATGGCTTCACGGCCCTGTCCAAGTCCTACTCGTGTGACTTCTTAGGCTTAGCTTTCTTCCTCGCTTCATCGTCAGATTTCCCGTCATCCCACCACGGTGTGTGCGGTAGGTATCATCGCAAGTTCGATCCGTGACCTTAGATGGTCACTTCTGATTTTGGTCCTCTTCAATGTGAATACACCATTGAAGTCGATGCGTGATGGATCTGGAAAGGAGCAGTTTTATTGATCGAGCGTGCTGTGGCTTTCTTTGGTTCTAGTTCCAGCTATAGGGAATTTTCGACACTAGATACTTCCATGTCCGAATACATGCCTACTGAACAATTGTTTTAGTGCTGTGGGACCGATAGGGTTGGCTTTAGAGATGTCTAGGTTTGGAGCAAGAAATCTAGGGACGCCTGGAGAACGTCGGACAGGGATCTTCAACGACATTCTGAACAGTTGAACACAATGGCTGATGGAGACTAATTTATTGATTAATAATGAATTTTCTGATTGAAACCCATAACTGAGTCAAGTTAATTGCGCAACATACCACAAGGGTCTGCAGAAGTTGTGGCTTCGCATCCACCTGTTCCTACTATCCAAAGCTGTCGCATATGTGTATTGTCTCGTTGAAATATGGAAACATCTTTGAGCAAAGATAAGGCTGAGATAATGTTGAATGTAAGGTGTAGTGAATGCAAGGCGCTGTTTATTGAATGGGACCGATAGGGCCAATACGGTACATTGAAGAAGATCTTTTAGTGAATTGCTGCAGCTGCGTATAGACTCTGCCTCTTGGGGCTATAAAATCCACAACTTGACCATCCTGAAACTTCCCAAATCCACACCCCTCACTCTGCATCTCCATTCTCATTGTGTGTATCCCCCATCTCGTACCAGGAGACTAGCCCTCGCGCAGTTTAGTAAGGCTAAACAAGGTTCTTCGGGGGGTCACTTCATCGTCCTTTCATTTATCGGACTGATTGTTGACCACGCTGTCGCATTCCTCTCAGACCTGGCCTCAAGATGTCGATCTTTACTAGCAAGATCCGGGTCCCTGACCTCCTGGCAACTATCACTACTCTACAAGGAGAGACAAACTACTTATCCTGGAAAACTAGCCTACGTTGGACCCTGGATGTCCATGATCGGGACCTCTACAGGATTCTCACTGGGGATTTCCCAGTGCCTGCGGTGTCAAATCCTTCCACTGAAGAGGAGCGAGCAGCCTGTGCTGCATATGAAAGAAAGTCTGACTTCCTTCTTCCCATATTACATGCTTCTATCGCTCCAGCTATTCAAGGGACAATTCATTCTGCGGATTCCGCCCATGCAGCATTTCAGATGGTGAAGAGATCCCTCGAGCCCAAGCCTGACTACACTGGGTATAATATTCTGGTTAAATTTTTACTCCTTGACTACGATGCTGCTGTTGAGGACCCTTTGGAATTTCTCAATCGTTGGCGGAAAGCCCTTTCCGACTGCGAAGAGACCTGCGGATTTGCTTTTTCCAAAGAGGCCGTTTTGTTAATCGTTATCAGGGCCATCCTCAATCGAAAGACTTCACCTTTGATCAAGCAATTTACTGATTCATTGAGTCAAGAAGGGAACGTGAATATGAGCCTTGCAGCTGGGATTGTAGGCTTCGCCGAATTTATGGAGCGTCATCAAAATAGCGAACATAACTAGCCGTTCTCATAGAATGCTAGTATTTCTTGAATGAACACAACTCCATTCTCAATCATAAGCCTTACTGTACATAACAAGTGGTATTCTTTGAACATATGCAAAAACATCTATGGGTACGTTGCGATACAAATACAAGGGCCTGTATATATCACCTACCTTCTAATGATAATGAACTCGAGTAATTCGGTCAACGCAATTTATCGTGAGGCTCCAGAGAAAAGAAGGCTCCATGTCTCACCCACTCGCAGTACCCAGAGCCTTCTGGTAGATGGAACGAGCGTATCAGCCGATTTGACGTTCTTGATTCATGAGCCAATATTCTGGTCGATAATTAGCCCCCCTAGTTCGTATTTCTTTGGAAAATGAAGTTCACGTTTCATAGGGCGGCTTTGAAGTGCCTTACGCCACTTGATGATTAGATTAACTCCTCTGCCGACGCGCTTAAACTGGAACAGGTTGCCGTATTTCGGCCGCTCCCTGGCCTCCTGCTCGTCGGGGCCATGCTCAGCCACCAAAATAGTGAAAGGGTGCGTTTGTACAGAGTATTGCTTGTCGTTATTCTGATTGTATTGGTGAACAATGAGCTCCCCGTGGAAAGGAGCAGATACTTACAGACCATCCACAGTAATTTCGCGCTTACTGCGACTGTGTATATACAACTCAAACGTCCTCCTGATATTCAAGCACTTCTCACGACGAGTAAAAGGCCAATAGAATCCATCAATGTAAGATCTGTTCAATTGAAGACGATGTATGGATTCTTCATTCAGTTTTTTTAGCGTTCCAGAGGATCTATGTTGTTGATGTAGACAAAGTTGACCCCGGTCATGATTGAAATCTTTGTTCAGCATTCTCGGGCGAACAGGTCAAATTTTCGCTTTCGAGAATGAGAATTCCGAGCCTCGTATTATTTCTTTATCTAATAATCTTGCCTTTGATCTGTCTCTTGCATCGGCCAGCATTACTGCCCGCCATTTAACACTGAGAATGCCAGAAGGAATATGGTTGTTCGAAAGTCAGTATATAAATTGTCAAAAGACTCATCATATCACCTTTCCTTGTAGAGAGAATTTTTAACTTATCTAACCTGTTGAAACTGAACCAAAAACATCACTGACAACATATCTCCTTGGAGTTTGACAAGGTACAAATTTGCTGCAATGGGTTTGGACATCCTGAAATCGGTCGGCCCACACTGAGCCCCCCAAACAAGTAGCCGAGAGTGATTTGGGTTGCATGATGGCCTTGACACTTATGAATCATGCAATGTACACCTTGAGCCTCTTCTCTCAAGGGAAACAATGCGAGGTGAATATGGTGCTTGGCGGGCTCGAGCTCCGCGGTGCTTGGGTTCGGAGTCGGCCAATTCTGAGTCGGGAGAGCACGGGATGGTGGACAAGGTTATAAGAAAATGGGCGTTCGAAGCATCTTTTAGAGGTATGAAAGTCGGGCTTCTATTGCCAAGAGCTTTGAAAGACGCGCGTGTCTCGGCATGGCGGTTCACACCACCGACATGGTACGGTTCTTTGAGGGAACTTCGTACACCGTCTGAGATCGAGGGACACGAGATGTAAGCACTTACCCATGCTGTAGATATTTCGAGCTGGGGTGACGTTGCGATCGTAACCACAGCCAAATCGTCATTCCAATGCGCAACGATTGCGGGCCCCAGAAGAGTTCCAGGGTTGAAGGTGGTCAAGGCTGTGCTGGAAGGGCTCTGTAAAATTTTGAATCAACGAGCTCTGCGAACTTCCTTTCGAACATCAACGAACCTCCTATGGAAGACAAACTATCCGAGGCCATATATTTTAGATCTCGAGTTGTAGATTTCCCGGGGGCGGGCTGGAAGTGAGAGGCGAAGACGTAGGATGGACTAGTAATAATTCTCAAACCCCGTTTCGCGGGGAGGCCAAGAGTCGAAGATTACAGTTCTGTCGAACTTATCTAGCAATATGCTGTCGTCCGAGATCTTTCCAGATACACACCTTTCACTCCACGTCAGAATTCCTCCTGGTTGTACACATCTCCTATTTCCTTACAACATATGATCTCTCGTACAGTCCAAGAGCTAACCAAGATGTGCTAGGATCTACTTGATTTATCGTCACTGAAAGACTCGTCTCTCAACTCAACATGTCGGCCGCCAATACCATCGAGCACTGGGACCTCGATCAACTTGGAGCTTTCTTTACCCTTCAATACAGCTCGCTCGTCCACGAAACCCCACAGGCCTTCGTTGATAGCTGGTTGTCGTCCCTTTCTTGCTGCGAAGCGAGTTTTGGCGACGATGTGTTCTCCAACAAAGAGCTTCTTATGATTTTTGTCAGAGCCATATTCAATCAACGAACCCGAATTTGGATCGTACCGTGGGTCGACTTCATTCTTCTCCTACAGCCTCATGATATGAAAAAACTCCTTGACCTTTTCATTATACTCTTTAAAAGGTACGAAGGCATTCATGAAGCGACGCATGAACTTCCAAACTTGTCTACCTAGTCTAAAGAGGAGAGCTCTTAAGTCTACGATGCAAAGGAATTGAAATTCTGTTCTCACGTGAGGGGAGAAGAGGGGTTGTCAATTGTGGTAAATCATTACGTTTGTTAGCCAGCTACGCACTTTATCATTTAAATATCAAGTTCAATTTGTGTTACTGCGATTGCACGAGTTCTCCTGTTTTACTTGATAGCCATCTACCGGAGTCCAGCTGATGCCGAGCTACTCCGAGGAGCGATAGGCGCATGGAAAACCGTCGTGCCTAATTATGTGAAGCTCGACGAGCTTGGGGTCAAACCGGCTTCTAAGATCTTGAGCAAGGCTCCACAAAACGGCCCATCCAGGGATCTCCGCTCTACAAATTATCTTGGCTGCGTAGGCCCACGCCTAGCTACTCGATAGAGGGCGAATTGGCCATCTTGCGCCCAAGTAAAGACCTCGGGAATGATCTTTTTTAAAATTCCTATTGCATTGGAAAATTCTCTTTATTTCTTTTACTTGACCGTGGCACGGGATCTCGGGAGACCCATCTTGGCAAGCCAATACTGGGCTCGTCTCTTAGCGGCCCGAAAGATATCTGATTTTGGACGGAAGATCATGGAAGACAAATACGAAGTATCATAATAGAACCTTTGAAATATAATGGTACATTTAAAGTGTTTATATGAAGCAATTCCCATTCCCATTCCCGAATCGTGCAGCCTACTGGCAATAATGGTGAGAGGCACCATCGGCCAATCAAAAGTGCGGCCGGGCCCCCGGAATTATCAACAACACCGGTGGTCGAGGCGTATCTCTTGAAAAATGAAGGTTGCCATAATGCTAGGGAAGCTGTAGAAATTTTGATCTGCGCATGCTTGTCTCTGTGCGTTCCCGTAAAAATCCTTAGGATAACAAATTTAGATGCACAGCCTCGAATCATTTTAGGCTGCCTTGTTTAAGAATCACTGCCCAGACGCCAAGAAAAGGCACCCTATGCTGTATTTTGACGTGTCTCCATGGGGGCTTTTTGAGTTAAAGAGTAGTTATATTGCGATGCACAGATTTTATTGGCAAAAAGTGAAGAATGTGATCCTCAAATCCACATTAGTCACTCCGTTAAAACATAGCCCACACACCGACACCAACCTACATAGACAATGCTGCGATGAAAATAAGTAACTTGTGAATAGCGGCAGGCCACCAGCCTTAAGCCTATAACTGCCGAGGCCTCCCCTGTCAGGCTATGTAGATGATCAGCAGCCTGGAGACTAAGTCCACTTTATCCGTTTATAAATTCCGAAATCTCCGATCCAGTACATCCATAACAAGTCCTAACGCTACGGGATATATAGACTCCTTGAATGGATTGCTTGATTCATTATAAAAGTACAAGTTGAATTGGCCAGACTATCTTTCAATAAAATCCATGACCAGCGAAAATAAACATGTCGCAAACGTCAGAGTACATGGTCCTCCAAACACGTTCGAAGGATGGACTAATGCCAAGCACCGAGTACGACCATGAACAACATGAAATAGCAGAAATATCTCCAAGGGCTCGCCGAAAACTTATTTTGAAGCTTGATTTCTTCATTTTGCCCGTCGTCGCGAGCGTGTACTTCTTCGCGTCAATGGTATGTTCCCGACCGAGGAAGCCAGAACAATTCATTGATTGGACACACAGGGGAAATCAGATCTTGGGAATGCGAAAATCGCAGGACTTTCGGACGAACTCCATCTATCTCCACAAGATTACTCCAATGCATCGACCATCCTCCTTATCGGGTACCTCATATTCCAGCTGCCAGGGACACTTCTGATCAAACAGATTGGACCAGCAAACCAGTTCGCAGGTGCTATGGCTATTGTGAGTTAAATATCTTGATGCAATCATGGCTGGTCACTAACAATACCAGTGGGGCGTTCTTACTGCACTCACAGTCAATGTTCGGAATATTCCTGGTTTACTCGCTTTGAGATTTTTTGTCGGCGCGGCCGAAGCGTTCGTACAAGGAGGTCTATTTTGTGAGTCAATTATCTAAAAGCAAAAGCCTGCAGCATTAACGAGAGGTTCCACGTTCTAGATCTCTCATTCTGGTACGAGTACCGAGAACTGTCCACCCGAGGAGCGGTCTTCGACTCGATGTCTACAATTGCGGGCGCGTTTAATGGTCTCATCGCGTATGGAATCACGCAGGATCTTAATGGAGTCAACGGATGGCTGGCATGGCGATGGATATTTCTAATTGAAGGAATTATGCCAATCGCAGCTTCCATCTACGTATGGTTTCTCTTGCCACCAAGCCCCGAGGAAGTTCGATACGGCTTTTCCGCTCAAGAAAAGAGACACCTGGTCCAGCGGTCTCGAAACGCACACAATTCCGCCGACTCGAAGCTCGAATTGAAGAAAATTCCACTTGTGTTGAAAAGTTTGCATTTTTGGCTACACTGCGGAATAGCCTGTTGCGGCCACTTCTGCACCGGCTCGCTGTCTAACTTTCTACCTGACATCCTGAATGTGAGAATGCCTCTAGCTGTTTTTTGAATAGCTGTTGAGCCTTGTCTACAGATCGCATTTACTGACAACGAGTAGGGCATGGTCCACGATTCTGTCACTGCACAATACTATACCGTGATTGTGTATGTTTGTGGTTGTGTCGGTGTCATATTATTCTCTATCGTCTCCGACAAGACAAACGCTCGAGGATATACAATGGTTGTCTCGGCTATTGGAAGCATCATAGGGTACTCTCTCTTGCTTGGACTTACCAACCCACATGCGCGTTTTGCTGCGGCATGCATTGTCGCATTTTCAATCTATCCAATCTCCGTGTTGCAATTGACTTGGGCGGCCATGGGGTTCGTAGGATATACACGAAGGTAAGCATACCAAAACTTTCCATACATACCAAGGCTAACAAGAGAATAATGCAGGGGCTCTGCTCTGGTCTTTTTGAACACATTTGGTCAAGTCTTTGCTATCTGCGGCACCCAGGCATATAGCGATCCACCGTACTGTAAGTTAGAAGAACTCATGATCCCCGGATGGCTTTGATCTGACTGATTTCTTCAGACAAGCAAGGTAATGCAATTGCTTTATCACTCGCCGGCTGCTACCTCATATTTGCTCTCGTACTACGATGGTATTACTCCTTCCTCAATAGAAGAAAGAGAGAGGCGCAGTTCTCTGAAGAGGCCTCTTTGACAAGACTGAGAAGTACTGAAGACATTGGAGATAAACATCCAGGTGAGTGCTACAAATATATCTACCAATAACATCAAGTGCCTATTCTAACACAATAGTTCCTAGACTTTTTCTATACGACATAACCTGTCTTGGGGGGCTGCTTGGGCTTGCATTTCTTGGAGAATTTGGGATAAAGCAATTTCATTTTCAGCTTTTGTAGAATGATTAGCTGCAACAGATAGCTATTAAAGATTTCTTGTATACATTCTGAATATTCTAGTTATAATCTTTACTCCCAGGGCCGCCAGCCATGCCTGAGATTGCGATACGGTGGTCGCGAGATTGGCTAAGTTCTAGCAGACCCGTGGGATGGCAGGACCGTACGTCAGAATTGCGCAGTGGAAGGTCATAATAGCACCCCGCATGTGATACTGTATCAGAACTGCCCACCCGGACAGATGAAGTCTGCTGCGAGTTCACACCTGCTTTATCACAGGCATCAATGCCAACAGCACTCTCAGTGATCGCCCGGGCCAGAGAGCCTCTGGGCGTGTGTAGTATTATGCTGGAAGATAACGACGCACTAATTGGGCAGAATCATGTTTGTATTTCGGACCCAGTGAGATTTATCCGTACCATTTAGCTCAGAATTGATGGCAATAATACAACTACCAGCCAGAAACTGCCTGCATGCACAGAGATCCCCCATGATGACTTTATCTTTCCTACGTTAGATAAGAATAAATCGCCCTCTTTGTACACATATGCTTCTCCAGTAAATTAAACGCTCAATGGACACACACAAGCTTGATTTTTCTAACGCAGAGGGTTAGCTACATCGAGACCCAGTAACAGACTTAAGGATTGTTAAGTATGAAAATAAAGGGAACCGTGCACGGCAAGACCTCTATAGATGAAGCATGGCTCATGGCAGTTTCTGAGGTCAACGGGTAAATCGGAATTCTGACAGGTAGTGCCTAGGTATGATTGAGACATGATAGTATATCTGGCACAAGAAATTTGACAGAGCGACTATCTTATTGTCTTGACTTACAACCTGGAACTTGAGAAGTCAAGTTTATAAATATATGTAGGAGCTCGTGGTTAATCTGAATTTTTGTCTCGGCTTTCCAAAGTTCGAAATAATACTGTACGGTCTGAAGTACCTATGGATACTCCAGGGCCGAACCACGGAATTGTATCCATCACCAAAGCTGTGGTGAAATAAAGGACCCGTTTGTTCACCCTTTCCTGGTTATCCAGTCCCCACTGGTGTACGGCGCCCACCCCCCAAACCCCCTTTCCTCCCCACCAATTCTACCCTCCAAAAAGCCGTTTTAAGGGAAGCAAAGATGGCCTGCTCAGAGCTTGCGATCTATCCTGAGTCTCATTGCATCACCGAGAAAACATCCTAATGCTTCTACACAGTCCACATGTTTCACTAGGTACCAACCAAGTGGGTCAACCTGATCGAACAGTTTCATGGAGCTTGGATGAACAAAAATTCCGAACTCACTCGTCATTCTCGTTTCTAGTGTCCGGCATGACGTCCTAGCATCGAACATGTAGTCTTCCCCCCGGGATTTCCGAGGGGTCCGTGAGTGCATTCTTTCTGATGGGATATGCATCCGGGGTCAGGATTCTATTGTCTAATTGAAACGATGTTTCAGAATTTGCCCGAAACGGGCTGTAATTTCTCTCGAGAGGGCATATGGATGATGGATTTTATTTTTCCACTTTATTTTTCGACCTAACATAAGACCGGGGAAGAATAAGAATAATGTGAAGTAGCTCATCATTATGGTGTGGGGATTCTTTTGATCGCGTTGCTTCGCGATCTATCGCATGTCCGCAAGCTAACACGTAGATTGATGGGAAATTTACCAGAGCTGGTATTACTCCGTACAAACGGAACAATTAGATTAATACGTTGCAAAGGAAAGGAATTCCTCATTCAAGCTTCCAGAAATGCCATAGATGCCTCTGATCTCCCGATACGAGCATATCGGCACTTCCAAACGAAGCTGTCGATGGCCAAACCTAAAGAAAAACTTGGGTAGCAGCCGTTTCAGGGTCCAGGGCCAGGGCACCCAGATAAGATAGATCGCCGCGATATCTACTCTACAGAGTATCGAGTGGACCTCTACAGTAGGATTGCAGTAGTTCCGTCAAGGTTAAACTACACCAAGAAAGGGGTTGACGGCCGGGAAAGGTGGGGGCTTGAGAAAGTTGCTCAACGTTGTAAAGGGCCAAGCCGAAAAGAATTTTCGGTGTACCGGAGATTAGGACATGATTGAGTTAAAGGTGCGATTTGATGCTGGGGATCTGCATTGATTCCTTGGTTGTGGCTCATAGATTTTTTTCGAGAATAATCGAAGTCCCTGGGCGCGTTTATCTTCGATTAGGGGCTGGGGAGAGATGGAATGTGCCTTTGTCCCTGGAACGGACCTTGAAGGATGAAAAAGTTTCAAACATCAGGGGTTGCGAGAGTCCTCCGTCGAAAATGGCGATTGGAGCGATTCAGATGGTTCCTGGGAATTCCTGTTGAAGGACAGCCACTCACGAAGCAGTCACACTGCTGTCGCTCTCCGACGGAACACCTGAGCGGGGTACGTAACGTCCAATGGAGAAGAAGACAGGTGGGATTCTATCTCACCTGCACCGCGTACAGATTGACCCCCGGTGTCTTGTTGGACATGCGCGATACATCAAAGTCTGCATAAAACACAGGGCTGGGCGATGGCTGGACGATGGCTGGATGGAAAACAACTCTGAACACTGGCAGTGATCAGCCGAAAGGCCTTCCGAAACAAGCAATCTCGAGGGCCGCGAGGGTACGTATGCCCCTACGTCAGTGGCCGAGCCCCACTGCGCGGAAAAAACTGGAGCGATCGTCAGGATCGTGAGTGATCTCGGACACCCGTTGGCTATCGGCGTCGTCCGCTGGGCCTGCCGAAGTAATACAGTGGCACCAGCCTTCAGAGTTAGCAGTAGAACCAGCCTTCCAAGCCTCCTCATGAAGACATTTCCCAATGGAGCAGGGATGATCGGCCACGCTGTTTGCCACCGTTGTTATTTCTATCGTGGCTGGACGAACAGCAGGGCTTAGTGCTGAGAATTGAACCATAGTTACCGACACCAGCCAAATGCTCTGGGGATCGTCGGTGGGTTGAAACAGGTTGTTATCGAATCAGCCCTCCTTAGTGGCGTGGGTTGCAGTTGCGGCACAGTGTTGATCTATTTCTTAAATTATCTTTTTTTTTTTTTAAATTGTTTCTAAATCAGAAACATGGAGCCCAGACCCGTGGTTGTTCGAGTATTAGAAGAGCCCCGGGTCCGCGCTCAACGCCTTTCGCAAGGAGTAGTTCTCTCCCAGACCCTCGCTCTATATCTTTCTGTCGTCTTGGATACACGCTCGCTAAATCACTTTACCATCTATAATGTATGTACAATCGCCGCTGCTACCCGGTCTAAATACTAACAGTAACCAGCATACCACAACTCCACCTTCGCTCCTCAATATGCCTTCGTTTACTCTTCGCGCATTCATCGCTGCCGCTCTACTCCTGGCAAACACATCAACGGCATTCCCCCTCTACAAACGCGAGCCCCAGTGGTCATTTGACCTCTTTCCGACCGAACAGTGCGGAGAGACAGGGGATATGTACAGTGGCTCCGGCAGTACTGGCTGCCGCGCAGATCTCAACAACGAGGCTGGAGCCTACCGATTAAATACCCTGGCAAAGGGTTGCACTATCGAATTCTACGATAACACCATGTGCGACGAAACCACTACCGTGGGCATGGCCGGCCCTATCGAGGAGACCGACACTTGTCGCATTCCCACTCAGCAGCAACGCTTTGGCTCCTACCAAGTGACCTGCCGCGACGCCAACGAATTGAAATGAAGGACCCAAAAGAGAAAGATACTCTCAGCAGGATTGGGAATATAACAAAATTGTTCGCCCGGGCAGGTTCCTGGGTTGATGAGGTTAGGGCGTTATTTGTCGCTTTCTTGAGCGATCGGGAACCAGGAATACTGCATAATAGACTTTGGATATGATACCTATAGGCAAATCAAATGTTTTCTCACGCCTTTTGTCGCACTTTGTTGTAGCGGGATTTGCTTTTGAGTTGATTCGTGGAGAATATGCATGCATACGCCATGTTTCGTGCCCGCGCGCGCTACTGCCGTGCCAGGCGTTCGTATCATGGCGGCTACTGGATTACGCCAGCTGCTGACGACAGCTTATGACTGCATAAAGGCTAATGCGAATGGCTCTCTCGTGCAAATAAAATAGGGCTGTATTGTTGGGTAAATCTAGTGGAGTGTGCACATGCGAAGTATTTGGGAGAACGGAGTACAGTCCGAAGTACGTGCTCTTCCTGTCCCTTGGAAAGCGCTAATCCTGATTGGGAGGTATTGATACGTTGTCTGTGCCTTGGAAATTTGGAAGTTGCGCAAAGTCACATGACTGCCACGTCCATTGCCACGTGATATAGTTTCTCCCAGTCCGCCTATGAAGAGCTCACTTCTACACCGCCCTGTCCATCTATCTTGTCACCGCCTTGACCACCCTCTTTGTTGTCGCCCTCGCTGTTGCCCTCTTTATTACGAACGTAGTCAATCGAAACCTCTGCGATATCACCGATGTGATCCTTTGTGATCCCTATCACGATTTGCTCCTCCATTTACATTACTTCCACGATCCCTGTGATGACAATGCCAACAGAGATTCTGCCATTTGATGCAAAATACAGGTCACGTGCCTAGTCAGGTGCTAACAAACACTGTATGTACATCCTCCCATGTTTCCGTGGCTTAACAATTTATCCCTTAGTTATCCACTAGTTGACTTTTTGTGGGGTTTTCTTAGATCGATTCCGCGCTTCTAAGCACCAGATCCTCTGCATCGTGGCTTATCAACAGATCGCATTATCGAGCAAACTATATAATCGAGCCCGGTACTGCCAAGCGCGGGCTGACACCATAATTACTCATACACGGAATCGTCCACTCGAGATCATCGATGACAAACTCGGGAGTCGGCACCAGACTGAATCCTCTTTGAGAAATGATGATATAGGGAGGTTTTCTCCGCAATTTGAAGTCGGCGTTAAGCCCGGTCAATTACCCGAACCAGCGATATCCCGAGGCCCGGAAACGGACGGCTCAATCGCTTGACTTTGAGTAACGACTACAAATGTTGAGCTAGAGCTCCCCTGCAGCCTTACAAGCTCCCCGCCCCTACCTTATAATCATGCTGGCCGAGAAAGGTGACTCTCCGGACGAGCACCCACCTGCGAAGGGTCCAGTTTCCTTCTTCGATCCCGCCCTGAAGGAGACTCGGAGGCACGTCTATTTCCAGTGGGCTCGAACAGGTACGACAATTCCAACGCAAGGGATGATTGCCCACTGACACACACAGTTCTAATCCTCTCTCTCTTCGTATTCGCCGTCTTGTCCCTCTTCTGGGGCTCGCAATTCGCCACCGAGGACAAATTAGAGAAGCTCAATGTCTGGGTGGTCGACTTCGATGGGCAGGTCGATCCCTACAAGACCAGCAACCCCTTCGTCGGCCCCATCGTCACAGATGTCGCGCAGAAATATACCAATTCCGATGGCCTGCATCTCGGGTACGAGGTTAGATCTGCCGCAGAGTTCAACTACGACCCCTTTGCCGTACGCCAAGCCGTTTATGACGAACATGCCTACGCTGCGATCATCGTGAACCCGAACGCTACCTCCCTGCTCAGCGATGCCATCTCAGCTCGCAACACCAGCTACGATCCCACCGGTGCCCTGCAAACAATCATCATTTCCGCCCGTGATCAAAACAGCTACTACTCCTATATCATGCCGGACCTCTCGATCCTGCAGAGTCAAGTCCAAGCCGCCTTCGGCCCACAGTGGGCCCGTGAGCTTATCGCGAACCGTTCCGCTGCCCTCGCCCGCGCCCCGCCGCAGGCGATAAACCCCGGAATCGCGTTTACTCTTATCGACCTGCGCCCGTTCTACCCGGCCGTTGCGGCCCCAGCCGTTACCATCGGCCTGATCTACCTTATCATTATCGCCTTCTTCAACTTCCCGTTCCTGATGCCTATCCACGCTGAGTTCATGAAGCCCGGCGGCCATCCGCCGCTCAAAGTGACACACTGGCTCATCTGGCGTGTTCTGTCGAATATCGTGGCTTATTTCTTCCTCTCGTTCTTTTACTCGCTCGTCTCGCTGGCCTTCAAGATTCCCTTCTCGAACTCGCCTGCTCCCGATACTGTCGGCGCTTTAAATCCAAATGCGTATCACCGCGGTTCATTCGTGGTCTTCTGGATGCTTAATTGGGTGGGGATGACGGCCTTGGGCTTCCCGTGTGAGAATATGGCTATGGTTTTGGGTATGCCGTGGAGCTCGTTATTCTTAATCTTTTGGGTTATTTCGAATGTCGCCACTGGCTTTTATACAGTGGATTTGGCAGCAGGGTTTTATCGCTGGGGTTATGCATGGCCTTTGCATAGGAGTGAGTCTTTTTCTTCCCTCGAAGCTGCCCTTCTCTTGCTAATTTCTTTTTTCTTGAAGTTGTCGAGGCGCTGCGCACGATCCTGTTCGGCACTCATTCGCGTATTGGGCTGGACTTTGGAGTACTCTTCGTTTGGATCGCGGTATCCCTGGCCTTTTACCCATTCGCCACCTTCATCATGCGTTGGAAAATGAAGCGTGGGCTGTAAAAAGTATACTTCCTCTGGGATGGGAAGACTCTCGCTTGGTGATAATCCGGCGTGAGCTAATGTCGCCTGCCTGTTCTTACGAACTTCAGTGCCTGGATTGTTCTCGTACGAATACTACTAACATCCATATTCTTGATTTAATAGAGTTCCAGTGTATATAATATACTACACCCGCCCCTACAAGTACGCGGACAAAAGCTAATAAACGAACGAATCGCATTGATGTCGATGTAATATAAACGAGTGGACGATCATTCCAAAGTTCATCGTGAATAACTGCCTCGTTAGTACCATGCCACAGGCTCAACCTGGTTAGAAAACATACACATTCAACCACGCTGAAGTAACCCAGCAACTCCTGCCCGGGATACCATGCAAATGATCGATCTCCTCTTGCACACGTCGTCGCATCATCCGGGGATTTCTTGTTGTCGAGCCCTGCGGAATCCCGTTAGTTTAATCTCCCCCACCCCCTTCGCCCAGTAAGAAAATTAGGATGCAAACTCACGCTACGTTCGGCAGCGCCTTGGCTCTTAACCCCGTCGGACACGCTTATTTTATATTTGAAACGCTGTTGTGCATTGTCACCCACACACGAACAATTGTGATTTTAACGTCTTATGTTGAATACTCATCCCCCGATCTTCCAAAATAGATCGAGGCTGCTGAGCTCTATATAATGCGGCTGCACGCCACATGCGCCACGGTGGCAGGGCCGGACTCGGTGCCCGTGTGATGATCGTATGACATATCAGTGCTCTGGATGGTTTCGAAAATGTATAAGGCTCACGGTGACGTTTGTTAGTGATGGGCCAGGTACTGCCCTGCGTATTTGTGCGAGGTGCTGGCACTCCAAGGTTGTATATTTGCCTTGCTAGGATGATAATTTGGGGTTTGACTCGGTGATTGCCGACATGGGCTTATTACTGTACTACGCGGGAGACAGAGTTCCTGCCGTGTGAGACATTAAGGGGTTGCTGAGGAGATGACGAATTATGAGGTATTTGCCTGCTATATTCATGGATGCCGTGTGAAGATAAATGAGCTTGTTTGCTATATCAGTCTCTCACAGATCTCTATGCCCGTCGAGTGCTTGGCCAATCAAATCGCCCAAATATGGCATTTGGTATCGAGTGCAAACTGTCTCGAGACATGCGAATGCATGTGCTCGATTCAGGGCTCTCGATTGGTCTGGTAATGCAGGTGTCATGTTTCTGTGCCTAACTGGGGTTCGGGGGTGTGGTACCTGCCGCCCAATACTACGATATATGGAATCAAAAGTACCTCGTCCCCAGTGCGTGTAACAAGTCAATTTATCCTCCGGCTCTTTATATACTTTCCCTCGTTCTGACTTCTTCCTTCCTTCCTTTCTCCTCTCTCATCTTCACCCTGCTTCATCTGCTTTGAGGACATTCATCGAGATTTATCAAGTTCTGTCAAGATGGCAACTTCCCAGACACGGGACTTTGGGCTTGGACTCGAGGAAGCTACCCTCCCTCCAGCGGAGCTGCCCCGATCTGAGTCCTTTCCTGATCGTCGAGAGGCACTGCGAAGAATCGACAATGCAAAATTCAGTTTCTACCATGTTCGTGCTATCATCGTGGCTGGCGTGGGTTTCTTTACGGATTCCTACGATATCTTCGCTATCAACCTCTGTGTCAGCATGATCGGCGTGGTCTACTGGCAGGATGCGAAGACAAACCCCGGTAAACTCCCCTCGCATGCCGATACGGCTATCAAAGTTGCTACGTCTGGCGGTACAGTCATCGGTCAGCTGTTCTTTGGATGGCTCGCGGATCGCATTGGGCGCAAGAGGATGTACGGCATCGAGCTCATGATTATCATCCTTGCTACCCTTGCTCAGTCTCTTTCTGCTGCATCGCCTGGCATCTCAATCGTGGGTGTTTTGATATTTTGGCGTGTCATCATGGGAATTGGGATAGGTGGTGATTATCCGCTCTCGTCAATAATTACCTCAGAGTGAGTGATCCAACCTTGAAACAACTTCAATATACTAATCTCGAAGATTCGCCAACACAAAATGGAGAGGTGCAATGATGGGAGCCGTGTTCGCCATGCAGGGTATTGGCCAGTTTGCTGCAGGTATCATGGCCTTGATCGTGACAGCTGGTTTTAAGGAATCCCTCGAGACTGCTAAAGATGTGGGACATTGCTCTGGTGCCTGTCGGGTGGCTGTCGATAAGATGTGGCGTACGGTTATTGGGTTCGGTGCCGTCCCTGCTTGCGCTGCCTTGTACTACCGCTTGACCATTCCTGAGACCCCCCGCTACACTTTCGATGTCAAACACGACCTGATGCAAGGCAACGAGGATATCGGTGCGTACTTGAATGGCAAGAGTGAAGGCCAAGTTGATGCAGTGCAACGCATTCAAGCGCAGCGACGTGAAAATGCCCGGGATCCACCGAAGTCCAGCATGAAGGATTTCATTGAATACAACTTCAACTGGAAGAATGGAAAGACTTTGCTGGGCACTGCAGGGTCTTGGTTCTTCCTCGATGTCGGTCAGTTTGATAAACAACAAGCTCTTGAATAATGCTAACATTGCTTCAGCATTCTATGGTCTCGGTTTGAACAACTCCATCATCCTGGGCGCCATCGGTTGGACAGGCGGTAAAAATGTCTACGAGATCTTCTATCGTAACGCCGTCGGTAACTTGATCCTGATCTGCGCGGGCGCCATCCCAGGGTACTGGGTTACTGTCGCCACTGTTGACACGCTCGGTCGCAAACCAATCCAGCTGGTGGGCTTTATTCTGCTTTTCATTCTCTTCATCGTCATCGGGAGTGCTTTCCATGAGCTCAAGAACTCGCACAATGGTCTTCTTGCTCTCTACGTACTCGCCCAGTTCTTTTTCAACTTCGGGCCCAATGCAACGACTTTCATTGTGCCAGGCGAGTGTTTCCCAACTCGCTATCGCTCAACCTCGCACGGTATCAGCGCCGCGGCTGGCAAGGTCGGTGCGATTATCGCCCAGTGTGTCTTTGGGCCTCTGGTCAACCACCATGCCCCCAAGGGCGCGACTAACTCGCCATGGCTCAACCATGTCATGCAGATCTTTGCTGCTTTTATGTTCTGCGGTATCTTGACCACCCTGCTGATTCCCGAGACGAAGAGGAAGACTCTCGAGGAGCTCTCCGGGGAAAAGCTGTTTGACAGCAGCACTAGTAGCACTCCGCGAGTTACTACCCGTGAAAAGGCCAACGTCACGGAAATGTCAAACCCAGATGGAAGATCTACGATGGGTGACAGTCCTATTGTTATAGGTCGTACTGCCCACGCGGACAACTGAATATGGTGTACTTGAGGACCATATTGGTGGCTCTATCGGATGCGAGATATTGAACCCAGGAGGAAACTATCTTTGGCACGAATGGGAGGGTATGGGTTTTCTCTAATGGGGAGTTTATGAGGATCACGTTATGGTACACGGATGGCTTTAATATTTTACTAATTGAGCTTGCTTTTAATTATGTTTGGCCGTGCTGCGATTGCTTCGTCGTTACTATTCTATGTGCAGGTCGCTTTAGGCTTTGGCTACGGTTTCATAAAAGCACTTCAATCAACGAAAAATAGCCATATGCATATTATTTCCCTTCCCCGGGGGTTTTCGTCCCCCTAGCTTTGAGTCAGGGCGTTTCTCTCGAAGCGTACCTTTCACCAAGATCCAAGATATTACATTCCATTTCTTTGTATCTGATTTTCCGAACGTACCTCTTGCACATCCCGGCCACCACTACCGAAGACTAAAGGCCTGAAATACGCAGCACAAAAGGGAATACCTCAGAGGTAATGTTAGAAAGACAATGTAGGTCTCATAAATGCTCTCTCTGAAGCTGAATAGCCCTAAGTACACAATGTTCATAGTCATTCTACTAAATTCCACCATGAAGGAGGATATCTCCATCACAATATTTATACTGCAAGTATCAATCGCAGCCCTGGCAGTACTGGAAAAGACTAGAAAATTGGATATCCTTGACCATACTCAGGATATGCAAGGGAAAGTCCCCATAGACATTTCAATACAACGGAAAGAGTATGTACGACCTAGACCTTGTCATACGCAGGAAGGGGAAAGGGACATGGTAGAACCCAGATGTAGTCACTCGAGAGAAAAATCAGATATGACAATAATTCGGATATTTCCAGTTGTTGTCTTTGGCCTGTATGACACCATACCACAAGCCCCGATTCTAACGGGGAGTCCCGCCCACAGCTGCGGAAAGCATTAGATAAAGAAACTTTCACCAGATTCTAGCATGCTATAAAACCATTCACAAAATATTAATTAATTATATGTCGATTATACGAAGATGTATTACTAGCAGCTATTTCTGATCAGAGATACCATATAGGACTGTCCAATAGACATTATCTGATGATGGGTGTGCTCGCCAATTTGAGAAGGTTATATTTTGATGATCTTCTCATTCTCTGAAACCCCGACCCAAAATCCAGGTTCGCTTCAAAAGCAACCATCACTTTACATCGTCAAATTTTGCCGATCTGCCCACTTCTTCCTTTTCTCCGCCAACACCACCACCCACGCCAGCTCATCTTATTGCTTCCTTGTTTCATGTCCTTTCTGGAGACTCGTCTAACACTTTTTCATCATCATGAACGAGGAAACAGAGGCTCGTGTTCCTGACTCGTATGGAGCTAATACCCAATCTCAGCCAGAGTCTCTGGGGATTTCCATCGAGTTCTTGGGCGGAGAGCTGTGCACCCGAATCCCAGACAATTCTCCCGCGATCATTCCCGCCCTACGCTTGATAGCCGATTCAGTCGCACAGCAACAGGTCTTTGCGATCCATGGCTTCTTACGTGGCTCGGTATTCCTGCACATCCTCTCCGCTCTCCTTGGTGCTATGATTTGCCACGCTCTACTTCGCTCGCAGGACGTGCCTATGCTCCTCCCCATGTACACGGGGGCTGTCATGTGTATCCTCTGTGGCATCAAATATTACACGAGCGAATATCTGGACCATGCGGAACAGATAGGCACCAAGGGCTGGATGTTCGGGCCAGACAAGCTGAACGCAGTGTTCGTGTCCTTTTGGCAGCACAGAGTCGTCGCTGTGCTTGTGATGGAAGTAGATCTCAACAAGGGCGATAAACCGGAAGATTCCTTTTCGGAGTATGTGTACGTACGTCCAGAATACAAGCCTGCAACATTCATCCGCGCCTGGACTGTCGAGCAGAAGTACCGGGGGAACAACATGGGGCGTGATCTACTCGATTTCTCGGTTTCTTATGCCGAGTCCCATGGCTGGGCGCCCCCCGTCTTTGCAGAGGATCATGCCAACTCATTGCGTCTTCGGCCGTGGTCTTTTGCGGAGGAAATGGATGCTAATGAAGAGCGTGCACGCCAGACGCTTCTTCGGTCACTCGGTTCTTGATTTCTTCTTCAAACACCGGAAGGGGCTGCCTTGACAGGTCTTTCCTAATGAGAAAGAGGCTTATGTTCTTATATTTCCTTGGCACTGAAGCACCTTTCCCTGTAAGCCCGATGTTTAACCCTCGACCCCTCCCCTTTGCTAGAAATAGTCAGCGTCAATAGTTTTCAACTTCTCTGCGTTATATTCCTCACATTCATCTCACAATCATCAGTCATAGTCATTCTAATTCAGTAGATCAGGAGGTCGAATATTGTACAAATAATAAGTCATCCTCTCCTTATTCCCCGAGGCTTTGGGCGGGTATTTCCATCTAGTCAGTGCCGCCGAGCTATAGACTCCTTGATTGAGCCTGAGATAATGCCTTTGCATAATTCTATTTAGTTTTCGTTCAAAAATAATAGTGGAGGTCCTGAGAAATATAACGCTCCGACCGTGCAAATTTGCGACTGTGGGTGGATGTCTGTTGTCTTGGGCTTTATCTCGACGCAGACATTGCGATATTCTCGGAGCTTGTTAGGACAACTATCTGCAAAATAAAGGCGCAATAATACCCAAGGTCACTTTCCACAGGTGTCTCTTCGAAAGCTATAGAGGACTCATGGTCCACTTGAAACGAATCCAGATTTTTGTTCCAAGATTGGTCTTGATGGAAGGCCCCCGGGAATATTGGAAGCGAAGAATAGGTGGAGCACGGTCTATTGCAAGACTTCTGGCCCCCTTTCGCTGTCTAATTATACCCGGGCATGGACCAAGTCTGAATCTGGGTCCCCCGGGGAAACTCCCTGAGGTGTACGAGAAATCCACCTGGATTGGGCAGGCTCAATGTATGCTAGTTTTGAATTTTATTCCGCGTAACATACTCCTCTGTACGGCAATATATATTTGTAACAAATTTATGGTTCATTAGTTGTTTCCGTAGAAGTATACCTAATTGGAGGTCATATGCTGATATGACAAAATTCCCGTTCGATTTGCAGCGAAATACTACGGAAATATGAGGTACAGTGGCAGGTTTCTTGTTAATGATGGAGATTGGATTATGGTTATCAATAGGCGCCTAGCCGCGGCAAACGGGTATACGTGAGGTCATATTTCAACAGGAGTGGGGCTCTCTCGGGACGAGCCGCTATAGCGGCGTCTAAAGTAACCACCGCAGTTTTCCTTCAGGGCTGCAAGGTTTTGTTTTTGGATCTATTTCAATGCTCGGGTATACCATTGGGCAACTTTTGCTGTATATGATATACAAATGCTGTAAATATTACATATTGCTCAAAAAGGTGTAGCTTTGGGTTAATCTCTTGTTAGAATAACCACGTCGGCTGCCCTTATGATTTGGCTTGTCTGGTCTTCTTCGTTAGACGTAATATGTAAATGCCTATGCGCAATCTGAAATCCGATCTCTCTAAGCTCGAGACTAGGCGGGTAATGTTAAACTAGTCCAATTTTACCCTGCTGCGTCCCGCTGGAAAATATTCAAAAGATATTCTTTTACGCACACACCTACATCGAAACCTAATAGAGCGAACGACATTGGTATCGAAGCAAAGAAACTAGATTCTGGGTACTACCAGTCAATATGAGGTCAATAAGAGTTTACAGTTCTATAATACTAAGTGACTGATCCTTTCTGTTGCGGATAGAAATTAAACATTCCAAGTAAGAGGCTGTCATTAAGGTCTGTTTAGATCGAAAGTCTATCTAGGCGGTGATTATCCAAAACTATACCTGCGGTTGCTGGCTAGGAGGAATCTCTTTGATTCCCCCAAAGCTCCAGTTATATGCCTATGGTATCAGAGCCGGGCTGGATCAGTCATACTACCACCGGAAGAGAGGGTGGTGGCGAAGTCTCTGCAAAGCAATGTTTTTGATCGGGAGCTAAGTCGGTCCCCTGGTGGGCTTCCTGCTTGCTGGACGTTACTGTGGTGACTTGTGACTTACTAGCACAAGGGACAGCTTATTAGCTAGCGCAATTTCCGTGAAGACCTATTGGAAATTCTTCTTGCCAGTCTGTATGGCAATATTCTGTTAGCCATTACCCTATAACGGATAGAAGTAAATGCCGCGGAGGAATATTGCATAAAACCATGATTTTTCTAGAAGGAATTAGGATCAATGCACCCTCCACGTTGTTACCAACAGCCTGCTTGTCTTTCAACTGCTCCCCAATCCAGTCTCACGTCGATGCGGAAGACGAAAACATGTGATCTTCTTCTGGTCATCGTCATCGGGTTCGTTCCTTTCACGCCGGTTGTCCCCGGTAGATGCCTCGTGCTCGCCAGGGGCTGTTTTCGTATTAAGATCAGCAAACCCGAGCTCAAGGCCAAGAGGAAGAGGTCTAACCAGGAGGCAAAATGATTCAGATGATTGCCGCGAGGAGGAAGTCCCGTGGAGTTGCTTAGAAACGTGAAGGACTTGCTGCCAAGGGATGATATCTCTTTGCTACCCCAGTGCTGGACCAGTCAGTTAGGGTTGCGAAATGACCTTTGTACCCGCCAATGAGTAAGGAAGTCATAGAGAAGAAAGTGGGTGTTTTGGTGTTGACTTTGGATGTGACAGAATGAGACTGCCTTGACAAGACGGACAGAAGCTCATCAGGCCTGCACGCGACGAATGGAAATCTCTATCGCCAGCGGTGCATATCATTTTTAAGACGATGCCTTTGCTGATTGCTGGTTAATTCTGCTCTTGGCAAAATTCATCAACGCCAGAGCTATCAGAAACAGCTTTTTCTCAGTTCGGGTGAAACGCGATTTTTTTTTTCTTTTCCGATTTTGCGTCCGACCCAAGAGTGTGAGGCTCTATTCCTTCTCTGAAATCAACATTGATGCCCTTGTCAAGATTTTCTTTCACTGTTAGCACCAAGATCTTGTCTCTCGCCCTATTGAGTTCATTCTTGGGGTAGTGCTCTCACTGTCATCATCGTTGCCTGTTTCCCCTTCGGCTATCGAGTCTGTCTCAAACTCAAGACCAGATTCGGTGTCTGAATCATCGACGCGAATGAGCCTTGCGCCTTATATGGCCTGTGTTGCAATGCTGTGGTCATCTGGTCCAGTCTGAACTATCGATGCGAATAAGCCTTCGGACCTTGCATGGCCTATATTACAACGCTATACTTACCTTGTCGAGTGCCCCAGTACTATTTTCGAGTCCATTCTTGGAGGCAGTGCTCTTATTATCGTTGTCACTGTCGTCCATTTTCCCTTTAGTTGTCGAGTCTTTCTCAAGGTTAGGACCAGATTCGGTGGCTGGATTTTTGACTCGAATGAGCCTTGGTGTGAAGAGTCAATCACCGAGAATGGAGGATCGTTGGGCACCCTTGGGTGGATTGGTGCAAGGGACAGTCTTCTAACAAACGAAGCAAATCTCATCAAATTGCGACGCGAGTTCTGGACCTTTCTGAATATTGAGCGAGGGCCTCCCGCCGTTTCAGAGACATCGTGATCGATCCTCAAGCTAAGTTCGAAGACCACAAAGAACACATCGTCGAGTCTATTCTTGGGGGTTAGACTCTTGTTGTCGGTGTTGTCGCCCGTTTCTCCGTTAGCTATCGAGTCTCTCCTAAGGCCAAGTCCAGGTGCGTGTCTGAATTATTTACACAATACAATTAGCCTTGGTACCTTTTCTGGTTCTTGGATAGACATAACTCTCTGTGATGGACCAGGACGAATGCTAGCCAACAGGGCTTGAAGATAATTCGGGGTGGAAATTTCTGTCAAGCGCCGATGAAGATGACCTCCAACCGTTCTTTATCTCTAATAAAGTTACCCGAAGCTTCCGACGGAGGGGGAAGACGGTTCAGATTGAGTTTAACAATGTAGGACCATGTGCTTTCTTGCGGGTAATCTGTACTCTTGTCATCAAAGATGCTTCTTGGTGATAGAATTCAGCTTGCGACGGTCCACAAATAATCTCAACACTCTTCCGAGCTTCTTTGCCATTAGAATCGGAGAAGAAGAGACATAACTGGGCACAATGAAATCCTTCTGGAGGTACTCGTCGATTTGATGTACTGATTAGCTGCCGCCAGCTCTTCAGCTGTTATCCTGTACAAGGGGCAATAGCCAATAGACATCAGCTTGTCTTGCTCCAGTTCAACCTGAAGGCCAGAGGGACGATAGTGTAGTGGTCTATCGGACGTGATGTTCCAAAAGACATCGACAAAATAATAATAGATGCCAGGCAGCTCGGTTCAGATTTGCTCTGCGTCACAAAGTCGTGGGTTGAATCTTATCATGCCTTTGGGGACGGTTCAGTTAGCGTTACCACTTGGAGCCATACTCAACAATCTTGGACTTACAGATACCACTGCTTATTTAGCATGCCCTGGTGTCTTTGATTTTAGTTCCCATGCTGTCGGCTGATTTTCTCCTGGCCCCTGGACGTGTCATGGCCCACAAAAGTCGTCCGTGACGTGCCTTTTCGCTCCAGATACGTGTCTTTCAACTCAGTAATCGTCGGCGACGTGTAATTCAATGTGGTCTTTGTCGGGTATAAGGAGAATTTCGACAGTGCAATAGTCCTCGGCTTCGATGTGTCGGTATCGTCGAAGGCTCGTTTTGAATGGAGATATGGAGAGGAGCAGCAACTTCTATCTGGCATTTTCTCTGATCATTCGTCTCGTCAGCAACACGGGCTTTTGAGGACTTGAGGATTCCGAAGGTGTTGTTTATATCGGAGCAGCTAGGCTTGTAGACGTGTTCGCTGATTCGGTGGGCATAATTGGATTCATAAACAGGTTCAGTCTCTTCGTAAACCAATTCAGTGGCCGAGGGGTGTGTTAAAAGCTCGAAGACTCTCTGTCTGATGCGAGTGACTGGAGAGGAGATAGGATGGTATGTAGGGGAATTAAGACTTGCTGACGATCTGGTAATGTCATCCAGTCTGGTGCTTTTCAATGGAGATGGGAAGCTTCATGGGGTTCAGAAAGTAAATAGAATTGAGAAAGAGATCTTTATATGGCGCAGTGATTGGGGAAGCACGATGAGCACTGATCTCAGGGTCGGGGGTCGCCGGGGGAGAAATGGCTTTAAATAAGCTGATGAAATATGGCAATGGGCTTCAATTCCTTGAAAGCTTTCCCCCTCAAATCCAGGCGCCTCGAAGAATCCTATGGTTTGGGCTCAGAGTGATTTTCAAACAAAGCTCAAGGACGAGAGGTGTTTCCCAGATCTCTTTTTGTTCATATAATTTGGAACATTTCAGAACATGTTGCGGCACCTTGAGGTGGGTTTGAGCGACCAGCCTCCTACATTTTTTGAAACAAAGCTGATAACCTAGGAGCATTTCGTATCTTCATAGACTCATGCAATAAGTGAAACGTGACAGTCAGTACCCGATATGCTTAGCGAACAAAAGCCCCTCATGCCAAGCCATATGAATTTGAACGTGCGCAGGAATAAACTCAAGCATATGGGACGAAAGCTATGTTCCTGCGTGTATTTAAATATGTCTGACTCTGTATCATGGCCCGATATCTAACACTGGAGCGTGATATTTCGGCACGCTAAGTTCTGTGTTCTTTTTGTTCGGGCACGGCGCGTTCCTTCCTTCCTTTGTTCACCTCTGCATATCTCCAATACATTCACTTATTTCCTTCAAGCCTATGTTCTTTTATTGCCTTTGGCCTGTTCCAAACGAGGAACGAGATAGAGCCCATCATATTTGCGAGACGGTTCGGTACTCAATCTACTCGTGTGGAGATGCAGCTTGAAGAAGCTACATTTCCACTCACCACCCATCTTAAGATCTGAGCTGTAAGTTCTCTTGATTCTGACACTTGCAACCTAGTACTCACTTTCTTTGATACCTGTATATAGGATAAAAGACCTTCTCCCTATGCGCGGACCAATACTCTGAATTTCAACTCTGTTCACGAGTGCCAGCATGAAGACCAAAATCACCAATAGCGCGAATGCTCCGATCTACAATAATAGATACATTACCGAAATACAGAAAGCCGACCGGCAAACTTCTATCCACCTCCTATCTACCGAGTCCACGGTATCGCCTGCCGTTCAGTCGCGAACGCCGATTGGATCTACACAAACAGCGACTGCGGGAGAGGCTTTGTGGCGTGCAGTCCGGGCTTGACAGATGCACATGGCATTGCGCTAGCCTGTACGGGCCTCTGCTTTATGACTAGGACTTACGAAGGCTAAATCAGGCTGAATAGGCTTGCATTTAACCGGTCCCGGGGAGTGTGGGGGGGGACGTTCGGACAATCACATCATGAGCTTTGCAACGCCTCCCGTTTGGCTGAGGATTTCGGTTATATTGCTGTCCAAAATGTTACTTTCCCCGGATAATGTGATTATTTTCAAGGCTATTTCCAAACTAACATTACTATGCTCTTTCTTCGCAGCGTTTTGAGACCCCACGCAACTCCGCGGGGCCCCAGACCAAAGCAGCGGCTGTGGGCCCGATCCTGTGCCGTTTTACCCACCAATTACATTCCTCCAATGCTTTGATCCCCGGGCGCTAATGCGACATCGGAGGGCGATGCATTTGGAGCTGTTGATGCCGATCACTTTCCATGCTGTGCAGGAACGGAGTTGGTCAAGCAATTGGACCTGGGTTCTGATCAGGGGACTCATGGACTACGGCCAAGCACGCGTTTTCAGCTGCAACGGGCATCTATAAAGGGTATTTGGGCCGACTGAAAGTACGACCTTGTCGCCATGTTCATTTACACGGCCGGTGTCAGCCCAGCCGCGGCTAGTGACTTGGGGCTCAGACTTATTCTGCAAGTTTTGTAGAGACGACAACAATTTAGGATCGGGTGATCCGCTTATAGCAGCGAGATTAACTACATCGATTTCTTGGCCAGGATTCCGAAAGATTGGACGACCCAGAGATAAATCATTGAAGACAAAGCTGTTATAATCGCGTCCCCATCTGACCAGTCGCAATAACACCACTCTATGACTTGGAGGTCAGACTTCTCTTAGCTTTCAAGAAACTACGATAGCTGAGGATCAGACGATCTTCTTGTGGCAGCGGGATTGACGGCATAGATCTTGTGTGACGGTTCCAAAAGATTGCAGGGCCTAGAGATGACCCATCGAAGACAAACTTGTCCCAATGGTGTCCTTATCTGACCAGTCGCAGCAATTCCGCTCTGGATTAGCCTCTATTATCAGGCCTGGTCGGTTTGATGGCATCGACGAGCGATAGCAAGTAGAACTCTTCCAGGCATGCAACCAGCTCAAAGAAGTGAGGGCGCGGCCCATGGATATAACAATTGAGACTCTGTTCTCCGTGGGTGCTGGTCCATGAATTGCTTTTCACTTCTTTGATAACTAATCTCAGAGTCTCGCCATAGCTCTTCGCTTAGGGGTAGATCTCTAACTATTAGATGTAATTTCCAGCCGTGGTAACATCAAAGAAGATGAATTGATTACTGTCGACCAATTTTCAGGGGATGCAAAAGCTGACCGTAACCTTATCCGTGAGTTTTCACTGTCTCCTAAAGTCATGACCACGACTCAACCCACTGTCGGCTATCGCATTTGGGTTCTTTGGGAAGGCCTAGCTTCGGCAGGAGTTACTCGGCGTGAGCGGCCAGATTCGTCTTCGTATGAGATGATCAATGCGTTGTCAGCTTGAGCCTCCTCTTCTGAACATCCTTTACGATTGTTTAGCCCTGCTCGATGAAGCAGATGTATTTCGCCGGGAGAACATTATAATGCGCTAGTCACATGGCCAGGGCAAAACGAAAAGAGCGCGGCGACCGTGCAAGTCACAAAACCATTTGATATATAGAACTGCTTGGACCTTGCAGGAGCCCGGACCTGGAAGCATCAAAGCGATGCGTGTGTAAGCCGTCCTCCGTTTGAGCGCTTTTCCTCCCTTTCCAAGTTCTCATTTTTCTTGCCATTGTCTGAATAGTGGTGCAAACGATCCGATATCGTACAGCCTCATCGGTAGCGATAATATCGCTGAAAATTAACGTCAGATTTGAATTTTACGATACGAGCGACCGCAACGTATCGCAATATCACCGAATTATAGCGTATTTTCATTAAATTGCATGCGATACGGTACTTTATTATCGTTGAATAACGGGCCATCGATACGTTAGACAATATCGCAACTTTTGGGGAGTAGATCGACGATAATATTGTAGGCGTTATTATCGACACGATATCCAGGATATTATCACATTGTTTGCCTGCATGTCCTTACTGCAGCGAGGGTTCCAAGACTCCACCTCTTATCCTCCTGTGGTGCTCGTTATATACAGCTCTGAGACTCCATGCATGATAGCATCCAGGAGAAGACAGGCCTCGGTCGTACGTCGGATTTCCGGACGCTAGTGACCATTCGCGGGTGATACGCTACATCGCTCAATTAATGCACCGAACAGCCCCCCTTGGACAATTCAGCGTCGTCGACGATCGGGGAAACGTGCCAGTCAGGATGGGGACTGGGAGATTACAAGGGCGTTTGGGCTTTATTTGTGGGATTTAAGGAGTACGGCCCCAAGTTCGCTCCGAACGGGAGAAGCACCTAAATAGCCATACGCAACTAGTTAGACGATATCAGGGTAATAAACTTTATTATTGATTGATACTGCGGATACGAATTAGGGGGTTCGAGACAGCGACACACGAAGTCGTGGGAGGCCCGAAAGCGGGCGGAGAGGACGGTTAAGGCGAAAGGAATGACAGCCCTGGAGGTCTGGATAAACGAAGACTCGGGTTATGCCCATTTACCCAAGGTTCCAAAGCGTCCAATCCTCGAGTCCGGGTAAATACCCTGTCTGGCGCCACTTCTCCAGCCGAACCGGTTGAACGTTCCCCATACCCGTCGAAGTGGGGAAAACCCCCGGTTCCCCATGCGAGTCTGTCTCTAGCTTGGTTATTGACTGTTTCGCGTTAAATAGCATGCCGATCCCACGTCTTCGCGTCGCAGCGAATTGTCTGCCTTTTCGTCGGACCCCGAGTTGAAGACGCAGCTGGGTTGCTTTTGTCCTCTCCTACGACTGTCTCCTATTCCTCCAATTCCTATCACAATATGGCTCCTCCTATTGTAGGAGAGTCAGCGGTCTCCGCCAAGCGGGCCCAGATCGCTGGAAAGAGTGGCATTCTGGGTATGATCAGTAATAAGAAAACGTCTTTGATCAGCTTGTTCGCTTCCCTTGGTGGTCTTGTTTATGGATGTAAGTAGACACTGGGGACTTGATTGGAGAGTGCAACAGCTAAGTGGGAGTAGACAACCAGGGTATGTTTGCCCAGGTCTTGACCATGAATGCCTTCAAGGATGCGGTGAGTTTTGCTTCCACCATGTAGTGTTTAAGAGCTGCGCCATACTGACCATTAAATGCAATTCAGACGCAACAATATGCAGCTCAAACTGGCATTGAGCAGGGTATGCTCACATCCATCCTGGAGCTTGGCGCGTGGGTTGGAACCCTCGCCAACGGATACTTGGCGGATTCACTCGGTCGGCGTCTTACAGTGCTCGTGGCTGTGGTTGTATTTTGCGTCGGTGTCATTGTCCAAGCTTGTACCCAGAACAAGGACTACGTCTTCGGTGGTCGATTCGTGACTGGCCTGGGCGTGGGTAGTCTTTCGATGATTGTTCCTCTATACAACGCGGTACGTTCCCTCCTTGCCATGAAGTTCCGGGAGAAGGAGCTAACAGAGATGCACAGGAGCTTGCACCTCCGGAGATCCGAGGATCGCTTGTCGCTGTGCAGCAGCTGGCCATTACCTTTGGAATCATGGTTTCCTTCTGGGTAAGCAACGCCCAACTCTTCGTGCATGCTACAGAGATCTAACATAATCAAAGATTGGATACGGAACGAATTACATCGGCGGCACCGGAGCCGGGCAATCAGACGCAGCTTGGCTTGTACCTGTGTGCATCCAATTACTGCCGGCCATTGTCTTAGCAGCGGGAATGATGCTTTTCATGCCCCAATCTCCTCGTCATCTCATGAATACTGGTCGGGAAGAAGAATGCCTCACCACATTGGCTCGGCTGCGTGGTACCAGCACCGATGATCTCCTCGTCAAAATCGAGTTCCTTGAGATCAAGAGTTTATACCTATTTGAAAGAGAAACAGCTCGTGAGAAATATCCCGATCTCCAAGACGGATCATTCAAGTCCCGATTCAAGATCGGACTATATGACTACATGTCTCTTGTCACGAACAAATCTCTTTTCAAGCGAAGTACCGTCGCCGTAAGTCCACTCAATTGAACAACAAGATTTAAAAAAAATATGTGCATGTTGCTGACTTTAACAGTGTCTTATCATGGTGTTCCAGCAGTGGAACGGAATCAATGCCATCAATTACTATGCGTGAGTGAACAATACATCTGTACGCCTATTGCTTCTTCCCGCGGTGCTCATACGTCGCAGGCCATTCATTTTCCAAGATATGAAGCTTCCCGGAAATACTACAAGCCTTCTTGCAACTGGTGTAGTTGGCATTGTCGAGTTCTTGTTTACTATTCCTGCAGTTCTCTGGGTGGACCAGATTGGTCGAAAGAAGATCTTGATTGCTGGCGCTACCGGTGCGAACCCCTTTGATCCTCTCGCCGTTGCTCCTACGCTAACCCTTTATCTGTCGGATTTAGGTATGGCAATTTGCCACTTCATCGTTGCGGGTATTATTGGATCCTATCAAAACACATTTGAGGAACATAGGGCAGCTGGTTGGGTGGCGATTGTCTTTATCTGGATCTTCGTGATTAACTTTGCATACTCCTGGGGTATGTATATCACAAAGCCTCTCCGGAAACCAATAACTTACCATTTTCCTAGGTCCCGTTGCCTGGATTGTTACTAGCGAGGTGTTCCCGCTGAGTATGCGTGCCAAGGGCGTGTCGCTTGGCGGCAGTAGCAATTGGGTAAGCGAATTAGTTCCACGGCTTCGAGGTAGTCGCATTTTCTAATACATCCCAGCTCAACAATTTCGCGGTCGGAACGAGCACAAGCCCCTTCGTGAAAGCAAGCAATTTCGGTACCTTCATCTTCTTCGGCTGTGTCACCACCGTCGGCATTGCGTACGTTTATTTCTTTGTCCCCGAGACTATGGGCCGTACGCTGGAGGAAATGGACGAACTCTTTGGGGCTGCAGGCATGGCGGCTGCCGATTCTGAACGCAAGGCACGCATTGAAAGCGATATTGGGCTGCTCGCCCTTGTTGGAGTTGAGACTCCTGAGACTGAGAAGGTTATTGATACAGCTCATAGCGAGAAGGTACTCGACTCAAAGAATGACGCTCCCATCGAGACTACCACGGAGCATTGATATCCTGTATCGGTTCCCAAGGTTTCAAGGTTCCAAGGTCGTGATTAATTAAGCTATGAGTTGGGTTGATATATGAGGTGTTGATCGCAGATATGATTGTGGGAGGATGTATTCCCGAGGGTACCCAAAATGAAGATGCCCCTTAACTGCACCTGTTTAATTCGAAATATTTCAAGGCTTTTAACGATCCAAAAAAACCACCTTTCATTTTGCTACTACCTACGTAGCACGTATTCCAAGCCCTGGATTTTCTAAAGTTGTTTCTGGCGATGGGGAGACTGGTGGGACAATAAACGACGGTGCAGCCAAGGTCCGGAGATTCTACCCGGACCCCTTGCGAAATCTTGCATTTAATCAGGTCGGTAGGTGCGATTACTCACCCGTGGAGTACTGTTCAAGCAGCCTTGAAAACATTCACTGTCTTTTTATTCAAAATCAATAGCAAAATCCATGGATGCATGATTGGGCATCAGGGGCAGAAATTCACAGTGGAGCTTCCAAGTTTGGCAACATATTTATGCGATATTCAATTACGCTTCGTGATCTCGCTCATCGCCACTTAAGTTTCTCCCTTTGGGGCTTAAAACCAACAAGATTCTACAGATTCTACAGGCATGGAAGTCAAAGAAACTAGATGTGGAGATGGCATGTTGTACGGAGTACCGAAGCTCCGCTATCGAAAGCATCTGACGTATCAGCCAATGCAAGTTTGGGGTCCGGGATACGAGGATCCTTTGCGGGACTATTAGCTTGCATTGGACATCTCACCCAAGGGATAGGAAGCGAGGACTGGCGTCCTACGAGGTCGAAAAAAAAGAAAACATGCCAGTACGGAGTCAGATTGGATCTTGCCAAATTTTTGAACTTAGGGCCCCCCAGAAAACCCTGAGCAGCCAAGAAGTCCAAGAATCCTAAGTATAGACGCACCAAGTGGGACTGAAACGCTGGGCTGAACTCAGGTTGATTGGCTGGGTTTCGAATCTCCACAAAGTAAAAGCTTCCCGACCAATAATCGCGGGCCGCCCATTGAACCTGTCTTACAAGGGTACGGCTTTCATTTATTAACTCCTGCTTTCCTCCCAAAGCTGTTTTTTCCCTCATACCGTCTAAAGTCATTCAGCTTCCCTCGTTCGCGTTCGATCACTCTCGCTCACCGCGCTCACCTCGCTCACGCGTCCACATTACAGAATGTCTACCACCACCTCCGTTGCTACTACCACCGGCACCGCCGCTTCCTCTACCTGCACTCCTTACTACGAGTTCCCCAAGGGCTTCAAGGATGTCGGTTGTGCTGCTCTGATCTCTGGCAACATCACCGATGTCTTCGACAACTGCTGCAAGGGTGACTCCCCCGTCAAGTACAACGATGACTGCAACATCTACTGTCTCGCTCAGAACCAAGACTTGGGCGACCTTCGCAGCTGCCTGATCAACAACAACAAGAGTCCCCAGGGCGTGTTCTGCCAGCCTACCAACAGCAGTGCCACTGCCTCAGCTTCTGCGACCACCACTGGTGGTGGCTCTACTGGCACTGGCACTAGCACCTCTTCCTCTGCAACCACGTCCTCAACCGGTAATGCTGCCATTGCCAACCAGCCTATCTCCAAGAGCGGCCTTGGTATTGTCGCTATGGTCTTCTGCTCCGCTGTGATGGGCATGCTTGCATAAGTGCCTTCCTACCCGAACCCGGATACCCAAACAAACATACACGAGATGAGTGAATGAGTCGAATCACGCTGTGATGAATATGGCGTCTTTCGATACCGAGAATTATGTCTTGGCTTCTTACAAAACCTCGTGAGGTCATTATCTCTGCATGTACAAGTACCCTTAGCGCTACATAATTTAATTCGAGTACCCCATCACTTGCTCCGTCTCCGATAACCGGTCGCAAAGAAATCCATCATAGATTTTCAGTCTTGTCTGTATCGTACCATCCGTGCCCACTTTTCGATCACCCTGCTGTGTTATGTGGGCTGTAGATCCGGGCCCATTCCGATCGCGAATGATACTCCGAAGATCCCCCGGGATCGGCGCTTTACCCATAGACGTTCATTTTCTGGGGTCTCTCGCGTCATGTGTTGTTGTTGTTTCTGCAAAGCAGGTTTGGCCGAAAGCCAAGTAGACTTGAAGCCCTTCTGCCTTGTTCCAGGAACTCATGCTATCTTGTACTACTCAAAAAAACATACTTTTGATGTGGCTTTTACCAAGAAACGCCCTGAGCGCTCGTGCTGTGCGACATAGACCGCCAATCAAAGCCCGTTGGTGTTGACCTTGCAGGACTGATGTGACCCCAACGCATAAAACCTTGGAATGCTTCTATCTTAAAAGTTCTCGTTTGTGCAGTAAGAACGGTTCTATGTCGATGTTCGGTTCGGTCTGTGACTAGAATCAACATTTGGACGTGGGTGAGTTGCGCCACAGTCACGGTGGCGGTCACGGTCGCTTTCAGGATTGACTTATGAGCAGAGAAGAAGTGAAAAGAATACTGGCGACTCTCTAGATCAAGGTAGCCTAGGGCGTTGTGCTGTTTTAGTATAGACTGAACAGGGCAAGATCATTAGGATAGGCGACTTATCACGTGATCAACACTCCAAAGATTCTTGGAGCGTGGTGTGACTTTTGTGATATATGTACCACTCTGAATTTTGTACTATGACAAAATTGGCTATTTATGCTGGGATTTCTATACATAAGAAACGACCAAGGGATTGTCCGAACCTCATGCTTATAAGTGTAATGTACCAGCTTCACCGTTGTCAGACAAAGATATCTCCTGCACTCTACTAGCTAGTTTCCTTTAGCATGCATCACAATACAGCGTCTTACAACCCCATATTGTTGTTTCTCC